>CM053501.1:47099080-47180558 GCA_028627145.1 Eidolon dupreanum | reverse complement strand
AAAAAAAAAATAAAAACCACTGTAATGGAAAAAAACTGAGAGACTATGTTGTTGGATGGGTCATCTACATATATTTTGTAAGTCACTGAGAATGACTATGTATAGTCTTAGAAAGGGAAAATATGATTGTAAACTAGGAACTAAAATTGGCTATAAGCAAGGGAGTGACTTGAAATAGACAGCTATAGAGGACTGACAAGTGGTAGAGCTGATCACATTAGCTTTGAAGGCACATATTCTTGAAGGCAAGGAAGACACAGGCCCCAGATCCTGATCCTGAGATTCATAATATAGGAGCAAAGAAAGTCTTCACTTGAAAAAGATATAGTTGAATCATTATTAAACAGCCTAGAGTCAGTTAATGCTATGAATATTGGTCTGAATTCAGTAAGGACATATTTTATTCAACTATATGTTGAATATTTGTGTATCGTGCCGTTTGTTTTATGTGTTTGAGATAGAGCAATCAATAGCAACAAAAAAGATCTCTGCATTTTTTTGGAACTTATATTCCTTTGAGGGCAGCCAGAAAATAAATATGTTAAATCTGGTAGTGGTAGGTGCTATGAAGAAAAATATATATACATTGGGAGGGATAGAAGGTGATGGGGATGGTATTTTAAACAGGGTCATGGAGAGTTTCTCTGATAAGGTAATAGATGTATGAGCCTACAACAGAATAAAGTGATGAGAGATTTGCAGATATTTGGCAGGGGCAGGGGCAGGGGCAGGGGCATTCCACATAGAAGAAAGAGAAAGGACAAAAGCCTCAAGGCTGGAGTGTGCGTATTATGTTTGTGGAACAGCACAGAATCTAATGGTACTTCAGTAGAGTGAACATTCTCATATTAAATTTTTAAAATTATACTAAGTTTTGTATTAATTTCAAAAAGTAAGAATGTTCATTTGGCTAGAAGCTTCTCTGTCTCTTTCATATTTAAACTCTCCATGATTGAAATTTTTCAACCTGAAATTTGAAGTATTTGGAGACTTGGTATAACACTTACAATAAGGCTTTATTTTTTAAAACATTTTTAAATCAATTTGACTTTATGGTTTCTTAATATTATTTGTTATTGTGGATCACCTATTTTTCCTCTCTGACTAGTTAATATCACTTTAACTAGAAAAATGTAAGTAAAAATTACATGAAGCTATTGTCTCATATATATCATTAACAAAACTTCTAGGTGAAATGATAGATGTGCCTGTATGATTCATCTGAAATAATTAGCCAAGACAAATAGACATATTTAAAGGAAGGGAAATAAGTACAAGTACTTCGTCTAAGTTTGACATCCCATGGGTCTTCATAGTTAAACTAACATCTAATTTTAAATGATGATACATTGATAAGTAAAACTCATTAGATATTTTCAAAACTGTTTAAACAAACTTCTTTTTAAAAAACTATCTTTATAGGACAGAAAGTACAGTCCAGTAAAACTGCTACAAGGAAGAGGGTGGCAATAGTTTCCTGCTTGTTATTTATACTTTCATTTTTGCCCTATTCTCCTGGCCCCCAAATCTATTCTCAACGTAGAAACCAGAGGGGCTTTTAAAAACATAAAACAAATCATATTGCTCCACTGTTTAACACCCCTTCATGGAACATTCAACCTCCTTTCCATGGTCTTCCAAGAGCCTGCATAATCTCACTTCGGTTTAACTCTCCAAAGTCTTACCCCCATCATCCTCCCCCCTCTACTCATTATGTTCCAGCCACTTGGCCTCCTTTCTTTTCTGAAACCTGCCAAATTCTTTTGCACTAACAGGCTTTTGCTCTGGTGGTTTCTAGCCCTGGAATGCTTTTCTCAGCTCTTCTCATGCAGACTATTTGTTAACCTTCGGTCTAGATGTCACTTCCTTAGAGAGGCCTTCTAAACAACATTCTCTAAAGAGGCCTTCCTCAGTTACTTTTTCTAGTTACCATGTTTATTTTCTTCAGAGTAATGATCATAATTTACAATTACCTCATTTTACTTGTCTTACTTTTCTTCCGTCTTTTCTCCCACTGGAAGGTAAGCTCCCTCATAAGCTGACATGATGAAAGATTTGGAAAAGTTGAGGATTTGTTAAAAGTAAATTTTGTAGGATTTTTAAAAAGCAATTAAAAATTATAAGTAAGGTGTCTATGGCCATGCCACCCTGAACACACCCAATCCCATCTGATCTCGGAAGCTTAGCAGGGTCGGGCCTGGTTAGTACTTGGATGGGAGACCACCTAGGAAGACCAGGTGGTGTAGGTGTTAAAAAAAAAAATACTAGTAAAGCATATAAGTTCTACAGAAAGGAAATAAAATCATAGTATCCTATTGCCACATTATTATAGATTTCAAAATATATAGTGACATAATTTTGAGTGGTAGGGGTGAAAGCAGTATGTGAGTGCTAAATGCCCCTGTGGAAGTGGGCATTATTGGTCTGACATCCACCACCTTTCCCCCATTACATATGGCTACATAGTGCAGGTGTAGAGATTGGCCTCATTAATCTAAATGCATTAGTGTAATCCAATCCCTTTGCCACTCTAATAAATTGATGGGCAGGCCTAGGCCAAAAAATTTTTGGTATGCCCTAGACTATAGGGGATGGTTCAGGAATGAACATATTACTCAGTCTATAGTACAGAGATCTAAGAGGTTGTCAAGGAATTCAGAAAAGAGATGTCCTTATTGTAATGTGAAAGGTCAGAGAATGAACCTCTTTCTTCCACTGGATGTTGAGTGTGTCAGCGTGAAACCAGGAACTGTTATAGATTGTTCACCCCACAAGAGAAGCAGTCTAAGGTTGGAGCCATCACACAAGGGAGAAGAGAACTAAGGGAACCACAGAGAAATGGAGCTAGAGCCACTTAACAAAGCTGACTCGGGTTCATCAGCAACTGTGGAAATCAATACATTTCTTATGTCTTAAACTGGCTGGGATTAGGATTAATAGAAGTTGAGGCATCCTAACTGACAAAATCCTACTCTCTCTTAACAAAAATTGGATATTATCTAAGCTGTTAATATATATTATTTAGAAAAATGGAGCTCTCTAGCATAAGAAACAGCATTAAACACTTCAAACACTTTTTTTTAAAAAAAGTCTTTGCCTCTGGGAAACAGGAACTAGGGAAAGAGAGAAGAAAGATGAGGCACAATCTATTCTTTTTGATTGTTAGTCTTTCAAACAAATAAAAACTCCTAAACTGATGATAGTTTTGGTGTCAGGCAAATGATAAGATCAGATTTGTGTAGTGCTGAAAAGAGCAAAAGTATATTTCGCTGCCACTACCTTCCATGTTTTGCCCTGCCCCCTGACACACATATGGGGCTAGGAAAAAAGAGAAGAGAATCATGTCCTTTTCAAGTATAAACACCCTCATAACTGAGCTCCACTTAATCTTAAGGCCATTGTAATTCTTTGGAATGAATACCCAACTCTCTCCATTCCATCTGTAAAACACACTGACTGATGTCATTGGCATGTTGAACCTCTAAATGCTTACAGGTGGTAAGCTACTCTAGTACAACCTACATTTCTGCTCTTATAAATTGAAATGTGTATTTAAAGAAATTATATGTTTGTTCTTAAATCTGTTAATGCTGGTTGTACTTGTTATTGCAATTATATAATTGAAAAATTATGTAAACTAATGAAGAAGGCAAACAATTTCTATGAAAACTGGCTAAAAATATTCAGATAAAGGAGGTATGGATGACACAACTGTTAAAAAAAAGAAAAAAGAAAAAATAGCATAAACATCTAAGATTGTGTGCTCAGTTTGCTTTATTATATACAGTATAACTGAAGCCATATTAATATGCTCTAGCAAAGAAACAGGTTGAGTCTGGTACCTACAGTGAGGGCTACTACTTGGTTAGGCTTGCACTGGTCTATGGTCATTCTTCAGGATTCATCCAGTTTTTGCAGGGACCCACCCATCTCATGCAGAAACACCCTCACAGACACACCTAGAATGTTTAATCAAATATCTGGGCAGCCTGTGGCTTAGTCAAGTTGACATATAAAATTAACCATCACAGACCACCACCCAGGCATCCTTATGATTCTTATAAGTGGCATTAATCTCTGCCATTACCACTTAAAATTTGAGAAAAACTTTGGGGAAGGACTAGAAGAGACATTATAATGTATACTTGTCATAGTGTTGTGTGGTCCTTTCTTACAGTACCTGGCTATCTCTATAGTCAACAGGTTCTGGGTCTATAATTGGCTCAGATCTCTGAATTGGGCAAAGGATCATGACACTTTTTATTATAGTGACCACCCTCAGGCTCCTCATCCATTCCTGCTTTCTTTGATTACAAGTGTTAGACAGTACCCTTGCCCATCTATTTTATCACTAGGGACACTGAGTTCTAGAAACTGTCTCCACAACTCTTTCCAGGTTAAATTCCCATGGCTGTCATTTTCATCGTGATAACAGTGATTCACCTTGACTCTGGCATTAAGTTTTGCCTACTGGATCTAATGTGCTTCTGGCCTCAGTATTCCTACTGCAATTAATAAGCCAGGTTTTATGACAGCATCTCCTACTATGAGCCCTGGCCTTCAGAGGTAGATTGTCACTAAACTTCTTAGTGAGTCTGTTGTCTCACCAGGGCATTTCTGATGGCCTTGGTGAATGGTGTATCCTCTGACCCCTTGCATAGAACATAATCCTCCTCCCTCTGGGCTTCTGATCTTATATATCTATTCTAGCCAGCATACTTACCTGAGCTTTTTAATTTCATCCCTCACTATCTGCTATGGCAATTCAGGCATTTCAAAATCTCTCAGCAGGGACCATTACTTTTTTTTTAGGAACCATCCTAACAGGAAGTTTGTACCATCCTCTGGGACCCTGCCAGGATAGGGTGTTAAATCCCATATCCCAAGAATTCCCCCAAATCGATAAGCTCACCCTCATTCAGTCTTGTGTTCTAGCTCTATTGATCAAGCACCCTCAAAATCCAGTCTCAAACACTCCCTTGTTTCCGGCCAGTATATGCTGACTAATTCTTGCAGCAGCTTCTTTGGGATACAGGTCAGGCGTAGCACCTTCTCATGTGACTTAACCCTAGTTATTGGCATGGCAGCCATGAGAGGAAGTGTGGTAAGTTTCTGAGAGTGCCCTCTGTTGCCTTGTTCAGAAGTGCTTTCTACAATGGCTCTCTGCTGTGCTATAGCTTCTAATAAGAAAGGTGGGCAACCTCTGTAGACTCTGAGTGTTGAGAGGAGTCTCAGGAGCCAGTACTTTGGGGGACAAACACCCAAGCTGTCCCCATCCCATGTGTCAGGGTCCCAAGTTTTCCAACGAGTTACCTATCCTTGACTTAAATTGTTTTTGAAGCTTCTTGATGATTAATGATGATTAAGTTCCGAGTCCAGTGTCCAAGATTTTTCTATTTTCCCAGGGTAGGAGATAAGGGCTTCTTTGGAAACTACTAAAGGAGCCAAGGGAAAAAAAAGAAAAAGGAAAAAAAAGAAGCCATCGGGCCTACGAAGTGAATTTTCACTCATTTGTTAACTTCTCTCAGGTTTTTGTTGACCTTCTGTAGGCCTCACTGCAATGTAATAATAGCCAGCCAATAATATAGCTTGTATCCATTGTTCATACACATACACACACTTTTGAACTGCCAGGGCATTCCTCTGTATCAGAATAATCTCCCAAGTCAAAACTGAAAGTTTTAGTAACAGAGTCAACACATTCTACTAAATATCACCTACGATGAGAGGTTCATTGACAGTTCTGATGAAGTGGGACAGTTCTGATCTAGCTCCCCAAACCCCATTTTACTGTCTATATTTTCAGACTACTCCTTTTACTGATCGTGTCACTTTGGGTATTCTAAGAAACAGAAGATGACATGAAATTAGGAATACACGAAGTCTACCGGAAAAAAAAATGATGAAGAGGGAGGAAGCAAGATTGGGAAGGGAAAGCTTCAGATGTAGTACAGAACTGACGAAATCTCAGCCAACAGAATGTGGAGCTCTGGAGCAAATATTACCGGTTAGTGAAATCCTACATTGGGCAGAAATGGCTAGGCCCTAGTACCGCTACCATGCTTAGTCATTGGCTAAGGGCTACCAGGTCGCCTCAACTGGAAAACTAGAGCTGATCTTGAAAATGCTACAGATGAAGGCAGTTGGCTTAGTAGCACTCATTTCAGCCTAATGGCAAGTTCTATCTTAAAGGGACATCTAAGTAGTGTACTTCCCTACTGATCTAGCCTGCAAAAGTTCAAAGGTTGCCACCAACTAATAACTAGAACTTGATCAGGGTGGTGGAGAGGAAGGCTGAAACATGGAGAGCTGTTTTAAAGCTGCTGAAGAAGCAATTGAAGCACTAGATCACCCCAACTCATTATCACTAGGCAAAGAACAACTGCAAACTGCAGTTTTATTGGAACACAGCCATGCCCATCTGTTTACACATCTCTATGGCTGCTTTCATGCTACAATAGAGTTGAGCAAATCAGAAATATTTACTACCTGCCCCTGTATGGAAAAGTTTGCTGACTCCTGATCTGTGCTCTTAAGTTTATTTATATCTTTGTATTTCTGTGGTACAAATACTATAAAATGGTGTGCAGCTACATATCTCTTCTCAACTCTGCATTCAGAGGAATCATGTTGGCAACTTGAAATTGGCTGCGATGGAGAATTTTTACTACACACATAAGCAAATGCTACAATTCACATCTTTTTCTTTTTGAAGAGCTGCTGCTTTTTAAACATTTACCAGCAGTATTTATTGCTACACAGTAAGTGTTGTGATCTGAACTGTGTCCACCCAAAAGTCCTATGTTAAAGTACTAACCCCCAGTACCTCAGAATGTGACTACATTTGAAGATAGGGTCTTTAAAGAGATAATTAAGTTCAAATGAGGTCATTAGGGTGAACCCTAATGAAATATGACTCATGTCCTTATAAGAAATTTGGAAAGAGACAGGTACAGAAGGAAGACCATGTGAAGACTCAGGAAGAAGACAGCCATGGGTAAGCCAAGAAGAGAGGCTTCAGAAGAAATCAACCCTGCTGACACATTGATCTCAGGCTCCTAACATCACAGAACTCTGAAAAAAATAAATTTCTTGCTGTCTGAGCCCCCAGTCTGTGGTACATTGTTATGGCCATGCAAAAAAACTAATATAGTAATTCATCCAAGGAAGTATCAAAGTTCCAACAGAAGTAAGTGTATAGAAAAGGCTTTCAACAAGCTTTGACATAGTGTCTGCACCCCACTGTCTTGACCCAACTGCATTTTGGGTCAAGTTATTAAGTATCAACTTAATAACCATTTGGGCAATCCAGATGCCAAGTCAGACTTTTGTACTCCTTAAAGAACAGTTCCTCCCAAGAAATAAATACTGTGCTACTAGAAGGACTATGCTAGTACTAGAATATATATTTGAGTAGACTATTGGAAAAGCATTTTTATTACTCCTTTAGGTATAATTTGACTTTAAACTTTATAAATACTGTATTTTTAAAAATGAAGTATTTTAGAGTATATGCTACTCTTTTCCATTCAGATTCATATTATAGAAACTATGCTCAGAAACATATTTTTGAAATGTGGATAGACAAGATTTGAATTCAGTTTATAAATACAATCATCTGCTCACATGTATTTTTTTCTGTAGTTTTGATACTTAAATGTGAGATCAGTAAAAGAAAAGTGCTTTTTTTTCCTGGTCTTTCAAACATGTACAATATATATCTTTAAATTCTGCTAACATGAAAAAGGAATAATTCCTAAAACATGTACCATTTACTAAGAAACCTGTTAAGTATGTAGGTGGTGTCAAACAGTTTTCAAGACAGAATATTTAAACTACTTGTAGTAATAGGCACATATCTCCTCTGGACAATATGGGTTAGTTTAGCAAGTCCAAATTTTTTCTTGTATTTATTTTTTAGCAGTGAAGCTATTTTTAAACAAATGGTTGTTTAGAGTCTTATGAAGTGAAAGAAGCAAAAGTAGAGATACTAGACTTGAAGTTAGGGAGGGATACAGAGGTTCTTTCAGTCAGCACTCCTCCATCATCCTAGAAGTCCTGTAGGCATTTCTAAGAATCCTGGGTGCCCGAGAAACACAGCTGGGAAATTGTGGAGCAAGTACTAGCTAAGAATCTGAAAGCTTCACTCTGACTTTGTGGCTTTGAGCGGATCATTGACTCTCTCTGGTCTTTGGTTTCGTGATCTGTACAGTGGAGATATAAGATATAGATCTCTAAGGCACCTCCCAGCTCTAAAATTCTATGATCTCCAGTTCTACTTGGTGACAAACCATTCCACATCTGTCCAGCAAATACCAGAGATTTAATCTAAGTTCATGAACAAGCCAGGTTAGGCCAAAGGGGAAACAATTCTTGACTCTGCACTCTACATTGTCTTTAACTCTAGAAGCGTATTCCATTTTCCACATTGGCTAAATTCATCTCTGGTCAAGAATTATCCCAACATTTTCTGATTTATCTGGCACAGGTAAGGAATGTTTATGTTGTAAATTGAATACTCTGATTTCTGGTACATGAATATCAAGTGGAACATAAACCTGGCACATAGAAGGCATTCAATAAACAGTTGTCATCCCTTGTGACTATGCTAAAAAACACTGAATTGTACACTTTGAAAGGGTGAATTTTATTGTGTGTGAGTTATATCTCAATTTTAAAAGAAGTATATGAATGAATGAAATAGTTATATTTTGAATGTAGAAGTAAGGGAATTTGTGTTGCAATTTTAAAATGCTGATTTCTGTTGCTTGGAATAAAACCACCACAACAAACAAAAAAATTAAAAATAAAAACAAAATAAATTTAAATCAAATACCTAAGAGCACCATTAGTTGTCAGAACACATTAAAGATATTTGGGATACATCCTTGAACTTGGAGATTTTGCCAAGCAGTAATAGACATTTTCTTGCTGCTTTTTCAGAGGCAGAATAGTGACTAAACCAGCTCTGCTCCTTCATGGCATTTAAAAATATTTTTATGTCTTGTAAGTATTACAGTTACCTTTAAATACATGAATTCATGATGCCTAATATGTTTTTTATTATTTCCTTGGGTCAATTTCTTAATGCAATGATAGCCATGGGCTTTCATTGTCATTAACTGTAAAAATTTACAATGTTTGCTCAAACTCATCTGAATGTAACATTTTAATATATGTCTTCCTTTCTGAGTAAATGAATATTTATTGAGAGGAGTGGTAGGAATCTTATGTTAGCTTAAAATAAAAATGCTTTGTATCTGGTTTATTTCTTATCTTCACCATATAATTAACAGGAGAGGGCAGTCATAGACTACTTTCAAGAATTCTATAGCTTATATATATTTCAGAGGCAAAATCCTATAATTCTGCTTTAAAAGCACTTCCTTCATTAACATGTGCTACATGCTATTTGAACTCATTGCTAATGAATAAGTTATATCTCCGATGTATTCCTTAGAGCGTGAAAGGTCCTTAATAATTATCTAGCCCCCTCATTTTATAGGTAAGAAAATGAAAGCCTAAAGAGCTTACATGATGTTTCCAAGTTTACCTAACCACTTGATGGCAGAGTTGGTTTAATTTTGTCCTTACTTTCACAACAAACAATTTCTTCAATGTGTCTATGAAATGGAAACTATTTATGAACTTTGTAGTGGATTTAGAAGAGAGCTGAAGAAATTTAGGCTTGAGTAAGGTCAGGTTTACCCCCTCAGAATTACTTAATAAAAATTACTAATAAAAAATTATTAATTTACATTATCTGGATTCACAAATCGGATTCCTGTTCCTGGTCCTATTGCCTAGCTTTCATTAACTATTTTTCTATTAATATATTAATAGTTATATACATGTGAATTCTTTACAAAGAAAATTTGAGACACCCAGAAAGATATTTTTAAAAAACATAGAATTCTTAGGTTTGTTTTGTACTATACAATATTAAGTTAGGATGATGTATAGAAATCATTACTTCCAGTACATTATAGTGACCTCTATATGTCTATTAAAATTATCCTTAGCAAGAACTTTGATAGGCTTTGAAAATTTCTGGCAAAAAAATTATATTTGTTATTATTTAAGTCATTCTAAGTAATACAAAATAGTTCCCAGCATAATGCTGCAGTATGAGGAAACTGTAAAGATCAGAAGCATAGGAGAGACTTTGTATTGACATGTTTCTTTTAGGGAAGAGATGAATACCCTCAGTTTTGCTTCTTCCATCCAGGTCTATGCTGTCTCTGTGTCTGGGATAGAGTTGGAAAATTGTTCTTCCTCAGAGATTCAGTAACAGCAGCAAGTATAGTCTGTTTACTCAACATATTTGTTACATCACCAGAATACTTCTGTTATCAGTAATCATTTTCATCATACACATACACATACACACACACAAAATCTCACACAAATACACATAAAGACACACACCACACACACACACCTATAAAGCTGTAAATGTGAATCTAAAGTGGATATTGTGCTATGACACCCAGATTCCAACTCCTTAAGTACTGAGACACTCATGCCACACCTGCCTAGAGTGATGGCTGCTGACTACTGATAGCTGCATTCTTTTCTGGAAATTGATTTTGACCTAAAGAAGCTATCGCATCCAAGTTTAAATGCTCTCTGTCCATGTGGGATACAAGGATGAGTCCCCCTTGCTATAATTTAGAACTTCTTCAAAGAGCTTCAGAGCTCCCATAGGTCAACTGAGTCCACTGTTACAACTGCATCACAGTTTAGCCTATTCTTCTGTCCAATCCTACTTCTCATGCCTCTCACAGATCTTGTTCCCAAGAGTAACCCACACCTCCCAACAGGCCTCTGCAGATCTTAGAATCTTAAGGTCTGTTTCCTGGGATTCCAATGTGCAGCAGTGAAAAGATAGGTGCATATGGAAAATAAAGGAAGCAAACAAAAGAAATTTGAGTGAGCTGATTAATTTGGGCTATCACATGTGGCATAATCATGGGGGAAACAATAAGAAAACAAGGGTTGGATGTGAAATTCATTTTCTTAAATACCACTGGTACTATTTTATCTATATTCCTTTTACTGGATTATCTTCTTCCATTTACCCCTACATTTTAGACAACCTCATCCTTCCATCTTCCACTTTCTTTTCCCTATATGATTCCATTAGCAATCTTTGCATTCAAATTAGTCCTATAAAATTAAATAATACACACAAATGGATTTCTAAATCTTTAACTCTAACCTCTTTTCTAAGATACAGATGAAAATTTCAAAAGATTTTTTTGAACTCTCAACTTGAATTTTCTATAGACACTTCAAGTTCATTGTGTTCAAAACTAATCCTAAAGATAATGGGTCTATGGGGGTAACAAAGCTGCTCCCCCATAGAGCCTCCATCTCTTTTTAATGTAATCACTATTTTTCCAGTTCCCCAAAGTATATTAGCTTAATTATTGTTATTCTTCCTCTATATCATGCTAACAATTTGTCACCACGTCTTGAAAATTCTTATCAGAAATGTGTCTAAAATCTATTTTTTCCTCTGCCTTATTCAGGCCCTCACTTTTTTTTTTTTCTATTTTTACCCCAAAGCCTATCTACCTACATATCTAATTTCATTTCTTTAGCCATTCTCCTGTTTTCTCTTTCAACTCTTTACCTCTTAAGTAGTCCAACTCACTGTGTACCACTTAACTGTAGGCCTTTAAAAGAAAGCACCCAATAGTATTTGTGGAAACCATTTTGGGCCCCCATTCCTTATTTCTGGTTCATTTTATTATATATATCCTGAGTCTTCATTTCACTTCTTCTAGTTCCTAAACTTAGCATTTATTTCTAGGTTCTGGCTTTTAAATCTTGAGTATTGAGATTCTGACTTGGATTTCTCTGTTCTGACATCTTCAAGTAATGCAGTCACCATTGTCATTTTCATGCCCAGTGGCCTATAGCCCAGACAACCTAACACTCAATCCCTGTGTGGGGACAATGGACATTTTGCTGCTAACTGTTGATTCTAGCAACATACTTTTCTTGAAGATACATGCAAAAATATACATTGTATTAGCAACTTTTTCAAGAAATACTTTTTGAGCACACACTATATGCTAGATGCTGTTCTGGCTACTAATGGTATAGCAGTCAACAAAAATCCTTACACTCTAGTGAAATAAGTGCATCTGTTGAAACCCAGAGATTGGGGTTGAGGGGGAGAGGAGGGAATGCTGACCACAATATTTATGCATAAACACCTGGCTGAACTAGTTTGTTAAAAAGAAAAACAGCTTGTTCTGTAGGTACCAGCATTTCCTCCCACAGCTGTCCAAGGGATCTGTAAGCCATCACTGCTTCATCTTCTCAAACATGTCTTGGGGTCAATAAGAAAAACTGCCTTTCTTGCTTAAGCAACTGCAAATCCATATGGAAGCCCAAGACTCATAATTGGTATGTTTAATAGGGCAATATTTTACAATATTATACTGATACAGCCTGGTGCTTCTTTGCAGCCTTCTTCTCCCTGGATTTGAGGCATATTATACAAAAGGAGCCAAAGGCTATTATTACACAAAAGAAAATACACCAAAAAGGACATTGATGAGCTTTAGGCTCTAAAGCTGACTTTCCTGACCTCTCTAAGAAGATAATTGTCTTGCAAAAACCTAGAGAGTGAAAAGGTTTTCCTAAAGTCCTTTTACTTGCATTTGACATATCAAAAGCTAAGCCTGATAGCTAGGCTTTCAAAGCACCAGTAACCACCATAGGAAATATTGTGTTATGACCCAGTTCAAGTATATGTATAATATTCAGTATATGTATGTTTTTGCTGAAATAAAAAGTTTCACATAAAAAAAACTTATAATTTGTAATGTATTTTAATATACTCTATCCACTACAATTTCATTTCTTTTTAATACACTATTTACAACACACTGAACTATGATTAAAGCTAAAAAGAAAAAAGAAAAAGAAAAAAACTAGCCTAGGATTTTTTCAAAAGGGAGATTCAGTGAGACAAAAAGGAGGTTAAGGCAGTTTCTGGAGGAGATGGACAGGGGTTGGGAGCAGTGCTTAGGGAGAGACTCATTTCTGAAGGATCAGTGTTCAACTTCTTGGTGTTGTGTAGAATTGATTAGGAGGAAAATATCTTATATTAGAGAATGAAATTGTATTAATATAAGTTATAAAAAGCAGAGTGTATCAAGTCATTCAACCCAGGTCACCAAGACATTGTGAAAAATAGATAAGAATGAGACAACTGCAGAATGTTTACATTCTTATAACGATAAGCACAGGATGGGCTAAAACCACAATTGGAATATGACCAAAGAAAGACAAGCTATAACCGATGGTACACAGTATAGGCCCCACTCCAGATGGTCTAGGCAATGGAATCGCTCTTCATGATAATGATATTTCAATAAGAAAATGAACTAATTGTTAAACAGTGCAGCCTGTGGTCTAGTTAATGTCACTTTGAGGAAAAACTAGGGAGCAGTTGTAGGGGTGAGGGGGAGGGAAATTGTGCAAGAAAGACGAGAACATAAAAATGATAAACTTGGGCTAGGCATAAAAATGTAAAGATTTGCACACTTATAGAAAATACTTGGGTGCCTTAGGCCTGCTATAATTAACTGACAAAGTAGTGTTTACTATAGATAATAGTTTGTGTCTCCACATTGCTTCGTGACTGTGTCCCATCCTACATTTTTGAGGCAACAAGTAGATTAGGCTGAAGTTTTCCTAGGTTGGATTAAATTTATATTTTTTTCTTACTTGCCTTACAAAAGGTTAGGGGCTCACAAAGAAGATCAGATAGGTTATAGAAAATGAAAAGACCTCATTGTCATATACATCTGAATATAATGAGTAAATGTTTGTCTCTGTTCATATGATCTTTGTTCAAATGTCCCCTTTCAGCAGGCCTTCCTTGACTACTCTGTTTATAATTGTACCCCACCTAATTTTTATTCTCCTGTTCTGCTTTACTTTTCTATATAGCATTTATCACAAATGAACAATTGTGTCTGTGTATGTGTGAGTGGCATAATGAACACCATGTTTCATGACTAAACTTCAATAATTATTAATATTTTATCAATCTTATTTAAACTATACCTCCACTACTTTTATTTCTGGTACATTTTAAAGCAAGTCTCAGACATTGTGGCATTTCCATCTATACTATATGTTTTATTTATTTTGTTTAATGTCTGCCTTACCTCACTAGAAGAATGTGAGCTGTGCGAGGGCAACAATTTCTATTTGTTGTATTCACAGAAATATTCTCAGCACCTGAAAAAGGGTTCCTGGCACATAAATACTCAATAAATATTTTTTAGAATCTAAAAAGTGACATTTTAAACTCTCTTGCCAATTAAGCATACATACATGAATGATTTTATTTAGCTAACCTGGTATTTCCCATTGGAAAATTATATAGGGGTTTCTGGCCATATTCTAGACTATGTTTGAAGAGTCCAACTACCATAACAGAACAATTTTGCATGTCTGTCTTGTAGGGTATGGTAAAATCTAGGTTCTTCTAGCAGCAACTAGTCCACACTTATGCCTTAGATCATATGTCTGTAGGCCATCTGTATGTCCTCTTTGGAGAAATGTCTGTTCAGGTCCTCTGCCCCTTTTCAAACTTGTTTCTCTGCTGTTAAATGGTATGCGTTCTTTCTATATTTTGGGTATGAGCTCCTTGTTAGATGTGTAATTTGTGACTATCTTGTCCCAGTTGGCAGGTTGTCTTTCATTTTGTTGATGGTTTCTTTGCTGTGTAGAGCTTTGTAATTTGGTGGAGTCCCATTTGTTTCGTTTCTTTTGTTGCCTTTGCCCATAGAGACACATCCAGAAGAATGTTGCTAAGACTAATGCTAAAGTGTTTACAGCCTGTGTTTTACTCTAGGAGTTTTGTGGTTTCAGATCTTAAATTTAAGTCTTTAATACACCTGGAATTTATTTTTGTATATACTGTAAGAAGTTGGTTTAATTTTTTTTTTTTGCATGTGTCTGTCCCGTTTTCCCAGGATCTCTTATCGAAGAGGCTGTCTTTACCGTCTCTTTACAATATACATTGTTATCCTTGTCTCCTTTGTCAGATTGATGGACCATATAGGTGTAGGTTTATTTCTGAGATACTTTGTTACATTGATTATATATATATATATATATATATATATATATATATATATATATATATATATATATATTTCTGGGTTATTTTTTTACATTGCGAGAATTTGGGGTTTTTTATTACATATATATATATATATATATATATATATATATATATATATATATATACACACACACACACACACACACATATATATATCTCATTGTGTGATCACAACCCAAAGTCAAATCTTCTAGCTCCGCTGTTCCTTTGAGCCAAACTCTACCTGATAATTTTTAAAAGATGGTGAGACTCTGTCACTGTATTGTCAGAATAAGGAGCTCTCTCTTGGAAGAAAAAAATAAGACTTTCTGGAAAACATTAAGTTGCAATTGTTGCTACAAAGCATAAAGGCTGTAAATGTTTCAGTTATTATAGAACCATTTTGATGCCCATGGCTTTTCAATGGATTACTCACTCTGTAGTGTTACACAAATCTTGAAAATACACACAACTTGAAATTTGGTGCTATTGTTATGAGCTGTTTAAATGACCAAGTTTTACTTTGACATTTGAATAAAACATCTAATGCACAATTTGCTTAAGGTATACTTTGTTGCTTATTAACTGCTGTAATATAAGCTCTTACTATAGCAATATAATATAAGATATAAGGACTTTGTACAATAGAAGTGAACTAGGCAGACCTTCATTGTTAAATATGAACTGCTTTGGGAGAAAAAGAAAAAGAATAGAACATTTTGGCAGAATGCCAAGGTGGTCTGAGAAGATTTATCCCAAAATAATATTTGATTAAGCAGATCACATATTGATGCTGCTAATGTTAGTGAACTAAGATCCCTAAATAAAGAATAGTGTTTGTGATATAAAAAATAAATTACATATTTATAATCATGGATATATAAAAAACCGGTATTGAAAAAACATTCTTCTGGAAGAATCTTAGCTTGCCAAAGATCAAAACTGATTCTAGAGTTTTCATCAGTGACAGATACATAGGAATTTGTTTTGAAGTAACAGAGGAATCATAACGGGGAAGATGTATTCAGAAGAAAGAAAGAAAAAAAAACTCCTAAGGTAAGAGCATGGAACATCACAATAACTATTAAATAGAAACAAATATTAGAAATAGTAAATTCCTAGGTATTGCTCATGCAGAAGGAGAGTATTAAACCCTATTTTTTATGCTTACACAAATGTTTGGAGTGTAACTTTGTCCAGAACAATATTAGCACCTTGAACGTTTGATTTTTTATAATCTAATGTAATTTGCTTATGAGTTTCCATTGCCGCTTGGGAGTAACCAAAAAAGAAGCATCATTCTTAAGCAGTTAAAATATCATACTTGGGGGACATATACCCAAACCCAGGCAAGGAATGGAGGAAGGATGTGAGAAATGAAGCAAGTTTATAATCCTACTTAGAAGCGAGTTTATGAAGAATTATTAACAAATTTGGGGTTCAATAAATGCAGAGTAGAGGTTGGACTAGAAGATTTTTTACTTCATTATTAACTCCAGAATTCTATAGTTTTAAGTGGCATAGAAGAGGTATTAATCTTTTTTTTTTTTGTAGTGAAAACTGTGATTCTTTGTATTAAGTTGTAATGCTAGCTCCTCTAGCAGATAAATGCCAAATTTTAGTGGCTTAACATATTGAGTTTATTTCTGACTCTTTCTACAGTCTCGTATAGGTGGCCCTGGTTGAGAGGCCTTCTAAATATTTTTTTTTCAGGGACCTAGACTCTGCCCTATTTTAGGTTCTCCAAGACCTTTCCAGTCAAATAGCAGATTGAAAACCTTACACGGGAAGTTTTTATGGGTCGGGCTGAAAGTGACTCATGTCATTTAGGCCCATATCCCATTGGCTAGAACTCAGTCTTATCAAACAACAGAGGCTGGGAAATATTGTCTATCTGTGTGCTCAGGAATAGATACGGGTTTGTGGACATCTTGACAGTCAGTGTCTGCCAAACTTTTTGAGATGGTCAATAATTTTAGAGAATATTGAGCCACAGTCAAGTAAGAAAATTTTACATATATGCATAAAAAATGCTCTAGTGAATTTCTCTTGGTCGCTACTGTTGACTTCTTTCTTAAAAATGCTTTGTATTTCTCCTTTAAAAACAAGTTTCACACAATCCGTCTCTTGGACAGTGATGAGGAGAACCAAGATATGGAGGTCTTAAGATGTAATATCAAAGATACCAAAGGAAATGTCTTTTCCTTTTCCCTGCTGTACTGCCTCATGCTTACTTTGCTTTACTCTTGTCTCATTCAAGATGCAGAACTCAGATCTTTTACGTCAAAATTGACTTGCACTAACATATTAGTGAGAAATTTAGACTTCATTTGACCTCTTGTAGGGGACAAGGAGGAGTAGTTTGCATGTTACAGTTCAAATTCTTTTTTAATGTAATAAAATGAGGTATATTTATTCTATTTAATTGCAAAATTGGGAGATAAATAAGAGGAACATAAGTAATTTGTAATCCTTCCCCTGTAACTAATCCTGAGTGATCATTACATTAAATTTCCTTTATGTTTTTGTGTTTTCTTTGAATTTTACATACATGCAAAAGAATCTATAAAACATCGGCTTGAGAAACAGCCATTAGGTAACTCAGGCTCTACATAGGCCTCCACAAAGGTGAGGAGACCTCAGGGCTTAGGCAAATCCCAGTCAGGCTGGGATCTTGCAGTGTCCTATACTTGATGCCAAGGCCTACTAAGCTCCAACAGGGATGCAAAGCTGGGCCAATTCATAGTTTGTAGTTGTAAGACATCACTGATTTCCTAAGTTCTTGCTCAGATTTCATGCCATAGGGGTTTTATCTCTCTGGCTCTTTTCTCACATATCTATCAGGTTGGCTCACTTTTCCCCCTACTCTTGAATATTTTCCAGAAGCTCACATTTCTGTGCTTCTGTTATAAAGAGTTACTTTCTACTTCCTCTTAAATTTTCATGCAAGCTAATACCCAGACTTTCAAGACCCCAGCTTCTACCCTTGGCTTTAAGAAAAGCGGTTTCCAAATGCAAAATAGCTTTCTCTCTCAAAGGAATTCTCACATTCACTCCTAAGATAATAAAAATCTCTGTCTTTACAATGAGTCTATATTTTTAGAAAACTGAACTTGAACTGAGTATGTTTTGGTATACCATGGAGGACCAAAGAATTGTAATGTCTAGGGCTGGGCATGGCCTTGAATAAAAGATAAATTGTTGATCAGAATCAGCCTCTTCACCATCACTTAATTATGCAGCATGGCTCTGGAACAATTAACATAGAGGGATACCCTTCAAAGATGTTAGGACATCAGAAGTGGTTTTAACAATCTCTTGGACTTCTAGGTTTGTATTTGGGATAAACATTTGTGTTTTGGTCCAAACGAGTGATCTGAGGGAAATGAGAGGCAACATAACAGAGACACTGGGCCTAAATTCAGCCCTTGGTACAGGAATCCTGGTGGCATATGGCGCCATGTTGGGAGCCCTGGATTTCTTTCAGTCCCCTACTAGGCATAAAAGTTAACTGCTTATTGACAGGGAGTAACATTCATGAAGTTGGAGGATGCCCTAGGGTAGCGCTATCTCCTGTGCACTTTGGTAATTAATTTTTTCAGACACAGCATCAGCTTTCCAAGACATGAAATTTGATATTCAAACATTGGAAGAATAGTGTCCATGAATGTTTATGCCTAAGCGTGGACACTGCTGAGAGCTGTGGCTTGTTTATATGGGCATGTCTTTAGTTGGTACCATAATCCCATCCCCAGGGTATGCTATGACCCACAGATAAAAGTGGAAACTGGCAAACATAATACCTGTTCCCTTATTGCATGTACATATCTGGGAATAGTTGGATTTTCCCAGAGCATTTGGTCATGGAGGATTTCCAAGCATTAGAAATCACATCTGTTAGGGTCTAGGACAATGAGCCCAGATGGGACATGCTTAAGGGCCACTCCAATCAGAGTAGAAACCATTGAGCACATATCACTGGAAATCTTTATTTGTGTGCCAGAAAACACATAGCCTGCCATGTAGAAAATGCTATATAATGTTAGCTAATGTAGTAGATAAAGTTAGCTTTTAGTAGTATACATTCTTCTCCCCCTCCTGACACATGGAATACTTTACCTTGGTTCCCTTGCTGTTGAGTAGAGCTATGCTGCTAGATTTGATGAATGAAATGTGAGCAGAAGTGATGCAAATCACTTTTATGCAGAGGCAGTGAAAAGCCCATTCATAATTCTTCATCTTTCTTTACTGGTCACCTCAGATTGAGATGAAAGAGCCAACATCTCAAAGCAATCTGGGTCACTGGAACGTCTAGGACACAGCTGCCCTACAAGTCCAGAACATACAGTGAATTTTGCATAAAGGAAAAAATTAACTTTTATCTTTCTTTTTTTTTTTCCTATAGCAGCATAACCTAGGCTCTCCTGATTAATACAGGTATTTATTATTATTATTTCTAAAGGTGCTCTTATTAAAAACAGCTGAATTTAATTTTTTGGAATGTTTTACAATAGGGAATTTGTAATTTGAAGCGATCATTGATTTTTCTTTTTTTTATACCCACATTTAATCTATTACCAATTCTTTCAGAACTACCTTCAAAAGATATCCCAATTCCAGAAATTTTTCACTATTTTTAAACCATCTTAATTTTTACAGTTGTCTTGAACACTGTTAATTTGACAGCAACATTTTCAAAATGACTCACTTTTACTGAGCCTTTACAAGGTATTAAATTTAGTTTTTATATATATAACACTTTTTACATTTATATTTCTTTGGTTTTAAATTTTACTCCTATGTTTTGGCATTTACTTATCATATAAGAAAATGGAAACTATTGCATTAAATTTAAGACTATTTTATTAAAATAGTATTTGTTTATAATATAACAAAAATAAATATTTTATTACATTCGATATTATACTGATAAGCACAGTTGGTTAAATAGGCTTGGGAGTGCATACATTAACAGTTAGAAAGCTTATAACTCTTCTGGGAGGGTAGAATATTAGGAGGCACTAGAAAGGAGCCTCAGTGCAAGATTCATCAAACCCTGAGCATCAGCCAGTGGGAGTGAAGAGTTAAGTAAATGTCAGTTAAGGGAACCACCTGTGACTGAATTTATGGAATACTATTTTATGGAATACTACTGAGGTTTAACATAACACCCGCATTCCCATACTTAAAACCTCTGACTATCTGAAACCCAGGGTAAATAATCTTCTCAGAGTTATGTTAGTATTTCATTAATATTAAATAAAACTATTCTAGTTCTTTGTAGAAGAAGGTCAATACTATGATTCCCAATTTTGTATTTTATTTAGGCAAATTTGCTTTCCTTTTGCTCTGTGTCTGTACCATTACACACTTCCCTAATGTCCATCTGTCACCCATGGTCACTTTATCGTAAACCCACATTCTAATCTGGGCTCTCAATGGTTTATAGATGAGATAGTAAAAGGGATTAGGAAGAACTACCCCAAGCAAAAGTATATCACAAGCAAAAAAAATGTTTTTCCTGAAGATCAAGAATAGCAAGCTCAAATAATCTCTTTGATCTCTTTCCCCCATGAGATCTTTTAAAAAGGCAAGTTTTAGAAATGCAAGAGAAGAAAGAAAAGGAGAAACCACCTTGCCAATTAGGAGGAGCCCCGGGGCTACCTGGCACTTATCCATGAAGAAATCAAGTTTCTTAGAGAAAAACTGAGCAAGGAAAAGCCAGATATAATAGTGCATGTATTCATTCATGGGACTATCTCTATCTATCTATCTATCTATCTATCTATCTATCTATCTATCATCTATCTATCTATCATCATCTATCTATCATCTCTCTCTTTCTCTCTCTAATCAATCTCTACTGCTGAGACATTTATTTGTTTGTTTGTTCGTTTGTTTGTTTTTCACCATTGCCACACCCCTGTCCCCTTTGGCAACCATCAGCTTGTTCTCCATACCTATGGGCCTGTTTCTGTTGTGTTTTGTTTATTCATTTGTTTTACTTACTTTTTAGATTCTGCATATAAGTAAAATCATATGGTATTTGTCTTTGTCTAACTTATTATGCTTAATATAATACCATCTAGGTTCATCCATGCTGAGTAACATTTCATTGTATATGTATACCACATCTTCTTTATGCATTTATCTATTGATAGGCATCTAGGTTGTTTCTATATTTTGGCTATTGTAAGTAATGTTGCATCATGGAAATTTAAATAGTGCTTCTCAAAAGAAAAGATGAAAAGTGTGTTTTGGGGGCAGGTAGGAGGATGGAAGCCGGACAGCTAGGACCCTGTGCCAGCTGTCTTAGGCTGTGACATAAACTGAAAAATGTTGAGATGATATTGTATAACGCTTTCTACTTGTCACATTAAAAACTCCAGCCCCCAGCATTATTGCCTACTTTTGTTTTTATCACTTGTCCTCTTTTGAGGTGAAGTGAAGCAAGAACACCTTGAGTTCTCTAAGTATGTAGCCAATAGTAGCCTGTATTTTGTCCTCCTCCTGTTGTCCCAGATGGAGTTAACACTCAAGCCTTGGAATGTTGCTGTTCTATTCCAGGGAGATTGCAGGGTACTGAAAATGCCTCAGCTGTACATAATCCTTACCATGGCTCCCTTGCATCATCTAGAGATGGGCCATTCGGCCTCCTTGAGGACGAGAGTTTTCCCCCAGAAACTTTTGAAATAGGAAGGGACAGTACTTTAACTGAGATGACATATGACAACTCTGAAAACTACACGTGGCTGAATGAGAGCTTAGAGTAGTCTGACTCAAAGACATATTTTATATTTGGCCAGCTCTTTTATTAAATAAATAACTGAATTCGAAGGTCCTTAGGCTAGATATGCGTACTCTAATTTGCAAAAAGCAACTTCTTCCCCCAGATTCTATCATTCCCTATTTTATTTCCTTTTCTCCTCATCCAGCGTACCTCATATACATATATTTGTACAACTTCTCTCTTCTCTACAAGTGTTTGGGCTTGCTACTTTACTATTGCTGTCTGCAATAGGCAAATCAATCTTCTTCTGTTCCTTGCCTTATTTTAAATTGTGTTCAGCTATACAGAGCCCAACAAATTTCACCACACTGTATATAATAATATTACCTAACATTCATATAGCACTTATGTGCCAGACACAAGTCCATGTTTTCTGCATACATCAGATCACTTAATCCTCACAACAAATTTATGGGTAGATACAATTATTTTTCCTATTTTAAGGAAAAAGAAAGAGGTTAAGAGACTTGCTTAAGGAGGAGATGGTATTAGAACTTAGATAATGTAGCTTCAAAATCCATCTCTTAACCACTATGGGATGCAATGAGCCCTTGATGCCTGCAGTCATTTTCTGTGTGCACCATATACATTTTAGTAATACAAATCTCTTCCCAGCCCAGTATCAAGCCAATTCCTTACTCCTACAGAGAAATCAGAGGTCTAAGATAGGATCCAGCGTCTCAGGTCCCTTGCATGCCTCCCTCCTGCTTGCCTGCACCCATGCACATTTTCATTTTTTTTTCTTTCTTTTTTTTTTCAGGTTTTAAAACTTTTAATTTGCATATTAAAAAATTGTGCGTTCTAATAATTAAAATCACTTCAACAATAACAACAAAAATGGCACTCTGATTAAACTGCATTTTACAGCCTTCAGGGCACCTTGCACCAGCTTGGTTTTTACTTTAGATTTTTCTGTTGTCCCGCCCAGCATCTGCCTTCACCAACATGCAAGTCCTTTTCCTTCCCTGCCAGCCACAGGCAGGTGGGAGAGGCAGGTGTGGACTTCGTTGTCAGTTCTTGGATGTGAAAAGGGGGCAGCACAATCATTTAAACTTGATCCAACCTCTTTGCATCTTATGAGGTTAAACAGCTAAAAGAAGTAAAATAAGATAATGCTTGTGGAATGTACATTGCATATTGGCGGTGCATGCCTCATTATGATTTGCCTGCTTGCTTCTCCTGTTCAATCACTTCTTTTGATGGCAGTGAATTTTTCTCTTGTGTTTCTGTCTTCAATTCTGACTTATCAAATTTCTCAGTCATAGCTATTGGGTTTGTCACACATGGTTACGGAGCAAGCAGAGCGAGACGGTGAGAAGCAGTGAGTTTGATCTGCTTAGTGGTGGTTATGGAGTAACACATTTTCTTTTTAATCCATGCATTCTCATACAGGGGACTGATTCAGGGGCCTCATTGTAGCTAGAGGCTTCTCCTCTGCAACTGTATCCTGGGCCATCTTCCACTCAATCTGAGGTAAAGGTTTTAGCATTTCCAAAATTCAGTTAATCCAGTCTGAAAACCCTCATCAAACATACTTAGCTTAAGTTCCAGAGGGCTAACAGGAACATGTGCTATCACAGCAGCTACTCCCACCCCAAAATTTAGAGAAACAGAATACCCTAGAATCAAACATAATCAATGCAGCACTGTACACCCTACATCAGTATTTCTAAGTATGATCAGAGGACCTCCTGTATCAGAATATTTTAAGGAACTCTTTGAAAATACAAATTTATTGTTTGCATCCCAAATACAATAGTTCGAATCTTGCTGGGAAGGTAGGAGCAAGAATGGCATTTTCTTATGATCCTCAGATGATTTCGAAACATACTAAATTTAGAACCATTGGTTAAGTACTAATTGCTTTATATTTAGCACATATGTAAAAGGAACAATGGCCCCAGAACCAATATATTCTATGGTCTCGACCAGCATTATCTAATAGAAAAATAATGCAAGCCATATATGTAATTTTGAATTTTCTAGTAGTTACATTAAAGAAGAATAAAGAGAAAAAAAATGGCATAGGTGATAGAGGCTCTGTTCATCCCTCTGACAACCAAATCAAAGTTGTGAAGAAAACAATAAACAGCAGCAAGGAAAATCGCCTGGGATGAACAAGCCATACAACTAGGGAGAAATCCAAGAAATCACCCGGCAATGGCAGAAGGTAGAACAGGGCAAGGATACGGGGCTGCTGGGTCTCAAGCGGCTGGTCAAGAGGGAGGTGGTGTCTGGGGCAGAGGCAGAAGCCTCTTAAAGGGGCTTCCTCCGTGATCAGATTTTCCTGGTGATGGACCTGTTCGCTCTGAGCACCAGTGCTGATTCAGCTGCCCACAGGGGCACCAGGGACTTACAAGGAGACATTGTCAGAGTGAGGGCCTAAGCGAGATTCACTCTGTATAGCAGTGCCAGCGGTATCCACTGTTCCCTGTTGAGCTCTCCTCTCCCACTGAGCAGACACAGCACTGCCATTACCCTGATGTCATCAAACTGGATAATAGATGTCACTCCATCCAGAGGATTCCCTGAAACCCCACTGCCCCCAACTCATGGCTCCACCAAGCTACATCCAGGTATATCCTCAGCAAGTCATGGGCTACTTGCTGAGACACTAGAGGAGGCAGCTGGCCTTGGTTTCTGGTGTAAGCTTTTGAGGCAACTATAAACACAGCATCTGTGGATTGCTTGCTGAATCTTAACAGGTGGCTCCAGAGGAGTAGAGGCTTGGGCTAAGTTTGGCCTGCAGCTGACCCCCTCTCAGGACTGTGCCACTGGACACCCACATCACAAGTCCACACTAATAAGACTGGGAAACTTAGGAGCTTTGCTTAGTACATAGAAACACATAGAAAGGCAGCCAAAATGGGAAGATAAAGAAACAGAAAACACATGAGAGAACAGAACAGAGATCCAGATAAAATGGAATCAAGTAATCTAACAGATGCAGAGTTCAAAACACTGGTTATAAAGATGCTCAATGAACTTGTGGGAAGTGTAGATAAATTCAGTGAGAACTTCAACAAAGATAAAAAACATAAAAATGGAAATAGAAATTATAAAAGGGAACCAGTCTGAAATGAAGAACACAGTATCTGAGATGAGAAGTATATTAAATGGAATAAATAAAGGAATAAACAAAGTGACTAAAGAAAAGGATCAAATGGCCTATCTAGAGGACAGGAAAGCTAAGGACACTCAAGCAGAATGGCAGGAAAAAAGATACCAAGACTATAAAAATAATTTAAGAAGAATATGGAACACTATTAAGGCTCCAAATGTTCGTCTCATCAGCATAACTGAAGAAAATCAAGATGTTGAACAGCTGTTTGAAGAAATAATGATGGAAAACTTCCCTAACCTGGAGAAGGAAATGGACATACAACCCCAGGAAGCCCAGAGAATTCCAAAAATCAAGGATCCAAAGAGGCCCACACCAAGACGCATCATAATTAAAATACCAAAGGTTAAATACAAAGAAAGAATATTAAAAGCAGCAAAAGAAAAGTAGATAGTTACTTATAAGGGAAAACCCATAAGACTGGCAGTAGATTTCTCAGAAGAAACTATGTAGGACAGAAGGGCTTGGCAAAAAATATACAATAGGATGAAGACCCAGGATCTATAACCAAGAATCATTTATCCAGCAAAGCTATCATTTAGAGTCGAAGGACAGATAAAGAGCTTCCCAGACAAAAATAAGCTAAAGGAATGTATCACCATCAAGACAGTATTACAGGAAATGTTGGAGGGACTTCTTTGAGAAGAAAAATCATGTATCAAAAACAGGAATAAAGAATAGTAACAACTACACTCCTATCAATAAGTGTGTTAAATGGAAAAGAATTAAGTGCTCCAACCAAAAGATAGAGTGGCTGAAAGGATAAGAAAACAAGACCCCTACATATGAGAAGGAAGGGGATGGAGAAAGATATTGCTTTGATGGACCTAGAATGGATTTAAATCAGACAGAGAAAGATAAACACTATATGATTTCACTTATATGCAGAATCTAAGGAATAAAAAGAACAAACTAATCAAAAACAGACTCACAAATATAGTGGACAATTTGGTGATGGACAGAGGGGAGGGGTATTTGAGGGGCTGGGAGATTGGGGTTAAGGGTTAAAGAAGTACAAATTAGTAGCTGGTGGATGATAATGGGGATAGGGAGCATGGCATAGGGAATATAGTTAATATGTTGGCTAGGTGGAAGGTCAGGTGAGGGAAGGAGCAATTGCGGGATTGTTTTACTAACTATATAGATGTCTAACCAATGTACTGTATACTTGAAACTAAACAAAAATTAATCAAAAAAAGAAAAATAAACAGATACAGATAATTTTAGTCATATATTTTTAAACAAATATATCCAAAATAATATATTTTCAACAGTAATTAATATATAAATTAATAAAATGTTACTTTCTTTTTCTATATTAACTTTTTGAAATTTAGTAAATATGTTATACCTAAGGAATCTCTCAGTTCAAAGTAGCCACATTTCAAGTCATCAATAGCCACGTGGGGTTAGTGCCTATTAGACTGAAGCAAGCTGGTCTAAATTCACATTGTTGTTACCAGCCACAGGTCAAAAGAGCACAGATATTTTCTGGAGTAAGGGAATAGACGGAAAAATGAAATGAAATGAAATGAAATGAAATGAAATGAAATGAAATGAAATGAAATGAAATGAAATGAAGTGAAATGATAAATATAAGCTATTTGTTTTTAAGCTCACCAAGGAACCATTTAATTTCTGTCAGTTATTCAGGATTCGCTTCCACTGACTGTAAGATTTGTTCCTCCATGATACAGGCTTTCCTGAGATCCTCCTCATTTTTTTTCTGAATTATTTCTATTGTTCCCTTATGTTCCTATTGTTTTGGCCCCACAGTCCTGAATTGAGGGTGGCCTCTGCTCAGTGACATAGACCCCACTCTGTGAGCTGCTTCTCCCAGCAGAACTCCAGCTTTGTTTGCTTATACTGTTGCTCTAAGTTCTTCCTACTACTGTATACATAGGGGCTCATTATGAAGTGTATTTTCTTTGCCATGTCTCATTCTCAAATCTTACCTTTTGTGAGCTTTGAAATCACATAGCCTTGGCTAAACTTTTCCTTCTCATAGTGGTGCAAACATATTTTTCTGTTTCCTGTTTTCCTGTTCCATCAGGAACTTGCTCTATTTTCTCTGGAGTTACATATTGCTCCTTCCACCCTGGCTGAAGAATAAGATGAAGTGAAAATAAGATGCTAGGGTGGAGAATGTGAAGCAGTCCTACAATGGGATTGGTGCTGCGAAGCCAGAAGTTTGCATACTGAGGCTCTGCCTGGAGGTCAGCCTGATATCCTAGAGCTAAATTTTGGCTTCACAAAGTTCGTGGTCCACTTACCTGATCCTGTCCTGGTTCAAAAACCTTGCTCTTCTTGTGGGGATTTACCCAAAAATTGTGCAACAGCCCTTCAAGTTTAAGGTTCTGGAGTGATCTTACCTTCAAGACATTAGCTATGTGCTCACTTTGGTCAGTTTAACTACACCAGATATTGGTTATTGGGGTCCCAAATTCTGAAATATAGGTTATTAGGTTGGGCCTCAGCACCCTACCCTAATGCAGTCTACTTGTGATTCAAGTTAGGGTCCCACAAGGATTTCTTATGCCTAATTTAGAGGCAGACTGAGAGAACATTCTCCAAGACCTGTACCCTAAACTTGAACCTCAAAATTGTACTGCTTGAATGGAGCGAGGGGCAAGAAAACGTGAATAGAAAGAAATATGAAACAAAGAAATGAAAGGCATTTCTTTCAGAGGCCTAAACTTGAGCTGGTATAAACACAATCTCCTAAGCCTTCCTAGGGCTATAGTCGTGTTGTTGCAATTTGGGAAATGACAACTGTATCAGAAGCACTTTTTCAATCACTATGTCTACCTTACATCAGCCACATTGGAGGTTGACAATGCAAAAATGCTGACTCAAAGAACACTAGGTCACTGATCATCACTCCAAAAGTGTCCCCTAACAAAGAAAGAAAGTGAGAAATCGGGAGATATCTAGGATAATTTCCGGATATCCTGCTAGATGGTGGTGCCAACATCTAAGACAAAATATATAAAATAGAAAGCCATTCTGTGGAAGAATGTGATGTGAGTTCAGTTTCAATTTGTTGTGTTTGAATTGTCTGTGATATCCAAGGGTAAATGTCTAGTAGGCAGTCGGATATACTAATTTGAAACTCAAGTTACAGAGTTCTGGAATAGGGATAAAGATTTGTGAGGCAGAAGAAAGAAGGTAGTTAGTAGTTGAAAGGTCAAGATGATCTTTAAATCTTCTGCAGCCCTATTACTATTACTACTGCTTTTCATGTTGCCAATAACAATTTTAATTTTTGCCTAACAATTTAAAGTATGATGTTAAAAATGGGCAGAGAAAATGTCACTTACCTTTTATATCTTCTGTGATATAATGCACTGATTACACAAATTAATTGTTTTATGTAAAGATTTTCTTTTGAAGGGTATTAATTGGTGCAGAAAAGGAAAGGGAAGTAGAGATTTTTATGATGAATTTAATGTACAGTTCCTCATTAGCTCCTTTCATTCTAAGGCTGATTTTATACTTTGACTTTTGGTGTCTTTGTTTAGGAATATTTCTCATAATGGAATTGAAAACATTTATCACAATATTTAAAATGCTTATTAAAAAATTAAAATGTCTAGGCCCCTTCCAGGCCTACCATAAACCTACCAATATGATATATTATAATATTTCACATGAATATTTAAGAATCTCCAGCCTGATAACTATGATTCCACTGAAGATAACTATAATCTTTGAAGCTATTCTCAAACTTTAGTGTGTATATCAGTCACCTGGACGCTTGTTAAGAATACAGATTCAGCAGGTCTAGGAAAAGACCAAGAGATTTGCATTTTTAAAAACACTCCATAACTGTGATCACCTGATCACATTTTAAGAAATAACATTAAGCGTTTGGTTCTCTGAGGGACCAGGATAGGTATTGAATAGGGTTTCTTAACCTGAGATCTGAATTCTCCCAAGGAGCCCATGGATAAAATCTAGAGAGTCTACAAATTTAGATAAGAACAAAAAAATGCATCTTCATTTTTAGTAGCTTCTAATTAAATCAGCATTTAAAAAATTATAAATGTCAACAAGCCACAGAAAAAAGAGCAGTTTCTCTAACCTTATCAGCAATAAAAACAAATATTTTCATATTGCATTACAGTTGTTAATATCTTGAAATGTTTACAACCATCACTACTTTGAAATGATGGTGGTTATTAGACTATAATTAGATATATTTAATTTAACAAAGAAGCACCCATATTACTCTAAAATTAAGTTTTAAAAAACATTTTGATAACTGTTTCTTAAAAAACCAGTCTCATAATCCTGTATATTTTTAATACATTTAATAATTATTATGAGAAGTGGTCTGTGGCTCCACTAAAATATTAAAAAAGTTTCATGGCACATATACACACAAAATTAAAACATAAATGTAGAGAAGAATAGTCCCCTTACTGAGACATTATAGAGGTGTATTACTTCATTCTATGAAGAAAAAAGTATATACTAATATTTATATATCAAAAGAGATTCTTGTCCCAGCTCTCATTTCTCATTCCTGACTAAATTTTCTCTCTTCAATATTTCTTCTCATGAACTACACATCTCTGATTGTTTATTACTCCTCAATGGTTGAATGGCTCTATTTTCCATCAAGGATAACAGCTTTTAATCACAGATCTTAAGCCCATTATGAACATTAATTAATGCCTGACATCTCTTAATGTGGTAGATAAAAACTATTATTATTTTATATATGGGAAAATCAGGTCTAGACAAGTTTAGCAACTTGTTCTTAGGCCATCCAAGGAATGATGGCTTATTTCGAGAATTAATGCTTATTCTCTTTACATGCAAACAAATTTTTTGATTCACCATATACCGATCTGTTGCAAAACAACCTATTTTGCACAATATCTCCATATGTAGATATGGAAATAATTTTTCTTAAGGTAGAAACATTTGATGGTATCAATATTTATACTACTACAATACCAAGAATTTATTTGCTGGATTGTTCTCTGAAAAATAATAAATGTCTTTGTTAAAGAGAAAAAGCACCAAACCAAAATAAACCATTAAAAACCACTATCCATTTTGAAATAGTTATTAGTTTCCTCTTTTATTTAGAAACTACCCAGTAAGAGAGTCAAAGAACAAAATGAACATTAGTCATCAAAATGCATCAACCTAACTTTGCTCTTAAGATACCACACACACATGAGCAAAAATAAAGGGCACAAGTGAATAAATACATAAATAATTGTGGGAGAAGGGATAGCATCTCCTTATAGAAAAATTCCAATTAATATATGGAGGGGAAATTTCAATCTGAAATTATTTCAGAATTAAAATTTAAAGAATCAAAGGGAGATTTGTAGCAACTTAAAAAAAATAACTCTCCATTTGTGGTGGGAAAAAAAGAATTTGATGGCCTGGAAATATCTAGATAATATATTTTTCCACCTCAGTCCAATAACTCTTTGCCTAGGCATATAGTTTTAGAGCTTTACCTCTTTCAAATGCTTAGAAAATTATAGCTTTTTCTATATATAATACTCTTTATTCCTCATATAACATAGACACTCAAAAAATATTTGTGTGAAATGGGAATAATGATTGCTGTCCTGCCCATCCTGCTTTTCCCTGCTGAATTTACAAGGTTGTCATAAAACATAACATAAGATAAAGGAAGTGAAAATATTTTGTAAGTTGTAATTATGGAGTAAGGTGTTATATTTTGATTATTGATAGGAGATTGTCTAAGGTATTTTTAAAATTTATATATACACTGAATCAGTTTCTCCTCTTACTTTCCACTTTTTTACCAGGCTTAAGATGGCAAAATTACCCTTGAAAATGAGGACTAAAAGAGAAGGGATGGGTATCAGTTACCAAAACTCTAAATAGTCATCTTAAACCATGCCCCTTCACCTTTGTCCCTCACTTTTCTTCTTCTCTATGCCATCTGAAATTATAGACAAATAAAGATGAGATTTTAAAGTAGGATAGGTCCATTTTCAAATAACACTATACCACTTCTTGGCTAATTTGAGTTACCTTATAATAACAAAATAATCTGAATTCCTTTCTCTTGTTGCTAGTATTATTGTTATCATTTACTTCAATTATATATTAACCATACATAAACATATATATATACATAAGACATATAGATAAGCATATATAATCAAATATATTGTTACTATTATTATCTTGAGTAAACTGTTAACTGTTAGATCAATTAAGGATAAGAAAAATAAGAGTTTTAATTTCACCTCCACTTATTCCATATTTAGTCTTCATTCTTTCTTGATGTTGGCCTGAGTTTCTGACCTATATTATTTTTATTTTCTCTAAAGAACTTCATTTAATATTTCTTGCAAAGTAGGTCTACTGGGATTGTATTTCCTCAATTTTTGTTTGCCTGTGAAAGATTTTACTTCTTGACTTTTGAAGGATAATTTCTCAGAGTATACAATTCTAAATTGGTGTTTTTTCTTTAAACACTTTAAACGTTTCACTCCACTGACTTACTTGCTTGGTTTCTGAGAAGTTGGATGTGATTCTTATCTTTGTTCCTCTATAGGTAAGGTCTTTTTCTGCTCTGGTTTCTTTCAGGTTTTTTCTTTATTTTTGATTTTCTATATTTTGAAGATGATATTTCTCAGTGTAGTTTGTTGTTGCTGTTCTTGTTTGTTCTTCCATTTATCTTGCTTGGTATTCTCTTAGCTTCCTGGATCTGTGGTTTGGGTCTGACTTTAATTTGGGGACATTCCCAGTCATTATTGTTTCAAATATTTCTTCTGTTTCTTTCTTCTTTTGGTGTTCTCATTATACATATGTTACACGTTTTTTAGTTGTCCTATAGACCTTGGATATTCTGTTTGTTTGTTTGTTTGTTTTTTCCCTCCAATCTTTGTTCTCTTCGCTCTTCTGTTTTTAGGGATTCTGTTGATATTTCCTCTGGCTGGGAAATTTTTTTCCTCAGCCATGTCCAGTCTACCAATAAGTTCATCAAAGGCATTCTTCATTTCTGTTACAGTGATTTTTTAGCTCTAGCATTTTTTGATTCTTAGGATTTCATCTCTGCTCATATTATCCATCTTTTCTTGCATGCTGTCTACTTTATCCATTAGAGCTTTTAGTATATTGACCAGAGTTGTTTTAAATTCTGTTCTGATAATTCTCACATCCCTTCCATGTTTGCTCTCTTAAAATTGTTTTTTTTGCCTTTCTACATCAGTAATTTTTCTTGATAGCTGGACATGGTGTACTGGGTAAAAGGAATTGCTGTAAATAGTCCTTTAGTGATGTGATAAGGTGTGGAAGAGGGGAAGCATTCTAGTCCTCAGGTCTAGATCAGGGTTCAGTCATTTAGTGAGCCTGTACCTCTGGACTTCAAGAGTGTTTCTCAGGTTTTTTATTTTTTTGCCCCCTCAGGTGGGACAGGATGGCTAAAGTGGGCTAAAGTTGGGTATTTCTCTTCTCCCAGGTCAGTTAGGTTCTGATAATACCCCAGCTGGTTGGGCTTCAGTTAACTAGTTTCCCTTGAGAGCAGGCCTTGATGAAAAAGAGCACGTTGGAGTATTTAAAAATGGTTTCTTCTCCCCTCCCCCTTCCAGAAGCCCAAGAGGATTTTTGTCAGATATTTACTCTGATAATCTGTAACTGGCTGAGTTCTTGAAGGTAGATCTCACAGTATTGTGGGGGACCCATCTAGAATTGGATAACTCTGGCGTTTTTAACTCTCAGAGTTGTCTACACTCAGTCTCCAGCAGTTTGTCTATTACAGTTCAGGCTTTCCTACTTTGGCACTGGTTCCTAAGCCTTTGCATTGGTAAACTGCTGCACCCTATATTCACCTGTCTCTCTGTCTAATCTGGGGGGCAGCAGTTTGCTCTGTATCCTCCCTTCTCTTACAGATCCAAGACTTGTTGATTTTTCAGTCTGTTTAGTTTTGTACTTTTTAATAAAATTGTTTTTTGTTTTTTTTTTTTAAAAAAAGGACAACATGGAGTCACTTTTGCTAAACTGCATCAACAAACCAAAATTTAATAACTAACCTAATTCTATTTCAGGCTCCCTCATGGAGTGGAATTTTAATTCAATCAGTCTAGAATTTCCTGATCAATGCTAGTGAGGTAATCTGCCTGATAAAACCCCTGCCATGCCTTTTTCCCCAAAGAAGAGGACCTGTTCTAAGATAATACTTTCTTTCCTTTTACTAATAACTTCCTTGCTACAGCCTTCTGCCTATAAAAGCCTTCCATTTTGTACAACCTCTCAGAGCACTCTTCTAGTTGCTGGATAGGATGCTACCCTATTTGCTTAATAAATCCAATTAGATCTCTGAAATTACCCAGCTGAATTTTTATTCTTTACCATGATAGAGTGGCAATTTATAAGCCCCCTTCACATGGAACTAGAAACTGGAAGTCAAAACATGTAAAGTTTTTCAAAGCCAAGCAAGATAAAGATCGAGAAAAGAGTTGGGTTTCTTTATGTATGCCATTAGTTCCAATGGAACAGTTTCGGTGAAGTAGGGCTCATTAAATCCAAACTGCATTATGTTGAACAAGAAGTGAGGTGAGTAAATGTAAACACAGAGTACAGATAACTTTTTCAGAAGTTTAGCTATAGAGAGGAAAAGCGGCGGTAGCTGGATGAGAATGTGAGTCTATAAAATTTTAATTTTTTTATGTGCAACCAGTTAGAAATAAAACTAATAAAATGTGCAAGACTTCTAATGAGAAAATTATTTGGATATAAAGTATCCAAATAAGTAGATATATCATCTTGATTGATGGGATAACTTAATGTTATAAAAATTCTAATAATACCTGAATTTATTTATAAATCCAAACAATCTCAATAAAAATGCTAATAGATTTTTTTTGGTGGATTTTGACAAATGAATTCTAAGATTCATTAGGACGAGTAAATGTATAAGAATGCCAAAATAATCTTTGAAGATATTGGGAATTGCTCTATCAGCTTTCAAGATACATTATAAAGCTGTATTAATAGAAACAGTTTGGTATTGGTATAGGAATAGATATCCAAAATTGAGATATAAGTGATGTTCCTTTGAGGAAGAAAGCTACAACTCTGCCAATAGAGTATACTATAAATCTTCCTCTGCCTTTCTGAAAGTGACCATTTACGAAGGTGTCTGTGCACTGGAAAGAGGAAAACATTCAAATTTTTTAGAATTACTAAAATAGGTTTAGAGTTGATGCTCATTCCTGGGAATCCTAAATGATCTTTGGTCAAATAATAGAAGAGAGTACTTATGGAGACTAGATGACAAATGGAGCTTTGGTTTGATTCCTTCTGACAGTAGGGTCACATGTACAGCCCTATAGTAATTCTCTTTGTACCCGAATTTATAGTTTTCAAGAACAGATTTGCAAACCAACAGACTCTTCACGCTGGCTCCCTGGCCTATGGAAAGAGGGCTTATATGATAGGAAGGGCCAAGTGGAAACCACTGGGATTGATCTGCTCAACCAAAATATTAAAGCAAAAGCAACACTGCTTTTCTAAGGAGATCCGCAGAGATTAACGTCACCATAAACATCCTGAGAGGTGCAAGAGTATTGTCTTGGCCTATACACACGGTAGTGGGATTGTGGAGAGTGGTAGAGGGTTTTCATAAACTTAATCAGATGGTGACTTTAAATGCTGCTACTTTTATAGATGTAGTCTTCTCACTGGAGCAAACAACACAATCTTTGATGACTGCTATGCAGCTATTGCTCTGGCAAATGTTTTATTGTCCCTACGTCAACCAAGAAGCAATTTGCTTTCACATGGTCACATCAGCAAAACATATTCACTGTTGCTTTCAGCTCTAGAGCTCTAGGCTACCAAATCTATGAAATCATGCTAATAGAGATGTTGGGCAGGAAGTAGCAAATACTCTGGCAGCTTTAGTAAGATATATATGTGCCAGAAGGTGTGAGATAAACCTCTTGAAAACTTGGTGGATTTCTAGGGCTCCAAAGGTCTGGGATATACTGAGATGGCTACTTCAAAGAAAGAGTTAAGTTGATGTATCTTCTACCTACTAACTTTAAAAAAGACATCCAATACTTTGTGGGCCTCTCAGCGTTCTGTAGCCAATACATGCCTCATCTGAGTGATTTACTTTGCACATTTATTGAGTTTCCTAAGACTACTGTCAAGTACTAAAAACAATAGAAATTTATTGTCCCAGCTAGAAATCCAAAATCAAGGTGTTGGCAGGGCCATGCACCCTCTGAAACCTCTCGGGGAACATTTTATTGCCTCTTCCTAGCTTCTGGTTGTTAGCCAGCCATTTTGGTGTTCCTTTTCTTGTAGATGCATTACTCAAATCTCCAATCTTCACATGGCATTCTCCCTATATCTTCATATCATCTTCCTTCTGTTCATGTCCATCTCTGTGTCCAAAGGTCCCCACTTTATAAAGAGACCAGGCATGTTGATTAGGACCCATCTTAATGATTTCATTTTAACTTGATTGTCTCTGTTAAAACCCTATTTCCAAATTAGGCCACATTTTGAGGTACTGAAGGTCAGGACTTCGACATATCTTTCTGGGAGGATACAATTGAACTCGTGAAAGCAGCTTTATGGAACATGGCTTTACAGTGACTTGGGAGTAATGTAGTAAGTTTGGAGAGAGCTGCTAAGGCATGAATACTAGGCTGAGAAAATTTTTTTTTTCCCAAATAGGTGATGAAGAGCCACTGAAAATGTTGAAGTGGGACTGAACTCATGTATCTTCCCCACTTTCTCACTCTCAGAGTGTCTCTGAAATGTCAGGAAAATTTAATTTGTCTTTTGGTTTATTTATTTATTTATTTATTTATCATAATGAAACTATAGCATCTCTCATGTAGGTAAGATATAAGTTATACATGGCAGGTAGAAGACAAACAGTGTCAGATGGACAGAGAAGAAGCAGCAGCCTTGGATGGTGGAGGGAAGCTCTGTTGTCCCTAAGAGAGATCTGGAGAAAGTCTAGGCTGAATCCATGCAAAGCAAAACAAAACAAAACAAAACAAGTGGGGCATGAAGAAATCTGCAATGTTTTATGTATAAAATGTGCCAAAATTTCTATAAACTGGAAAGTCTATTCAAAATTTGCACTGTTGACACTGTCCAGTGACTATAACTGTGGTGATTCATCACATGAAACCTTTAATGAGTTTAATTTTCACAGACTACATGTTGGGTAATTGTCCTTGATATACGGCTTTATTTATTATGACATCATTCTCATTGAAAAACAACTTTATTTTTGAAAAACTTCACTTTGTAAAAATTATCTATAGCCATTTTGCATTAAATCAGAGTAAAATCTTTCATCAAAATATTAAATGTCTTGTTAAAGATTTAATCAGTACAAATCTAATTATATTAATTATTATTAATTATATTCTCAGATTTTGAATTCTGGGTGCAAGCTCACACTGGAGTTAGTTAGGGGCAGAGCTTAGTTTTTATAGAGGCTTAACTGTTCTCCCACATGGGATATAAACAATCAGGATTCCAACCTTTTACACTTCTCTCTGAAGCAGTCATGATAAGTTGGCTTTTGAAAGTCAACTAATCTGATAACTAAAACTAGTTTAAAGGAATATTGTATAAATGTTTAGGCATTGGAAAAAATGCCTTTTTTCTTTTGGCCTCAAAAATTTCAGATTACTTATCAGAAAAGTCACAAAATATTGTCAGAAACAAGCAATGAGCAAAATATTTAATTGTAGTTCATTGCCGAGATCTTATAAAAGTAGGGAAACTCCTGGACATGTTCTTATTCTTTGCCCTCATTTCCTTGTAATAACTTACAAGAAAGAAAGACTTATTTAGATACATATTTATTTGGCAGTCTATCAGTAGTGGAAAATCTGTATGAGTGATGATTTGTTGTGATTCATATTTACTTTCAAGTTTTAATTGAGCCTGAATCTAACTTTTCTCTCCTATCTTCCTCCACCCTTCTCTTGAGCAGAAAGCATAAAGATAGTGTTACCATTTTTTTTTTAATACTCCAAACAGACTATTTAAAATTCATGAAGAGAATAGAAAAATGACAGATCAGCATTGAAGAGATTAATACATTGTAAAAACTCCAAGGAGGTGGGACTCAAGTTCAGGCCAGATATACTTCCCTAAATTGTTCTGTAGAAAAAGGACCCAGAGAACATCAGAGAATTCTTAATAGTCAGGTTTATCTATGGCAATCTATTCTCTAGATGGGCTTGGTTGATCTAGGACCTGATCTGTTATATGGTTCCAGTCTAAAGATCTAGCCTCCTCTTAAACTGTGGTACTTTCCTCCTTAAGCAGCAGAGTAGTTATTAAGAAAATTAAAGCCAAAGAGATATTTCCTCCCACTATGAGTTAAAAATGAAAGAATAAGGGATCCCCTTTCCCCGATCAAGAGAGGAGTAGCCAGCAATTTGTTTCTAAAGGACTGAGCTAGAACTTTTCTTCCTGCTTCTACTTTGTTAGAAGGAAAGTAAACTGAATCATGGCCAAAGTTCCCCGAGCCTGTAACTGCCATGAATGGAGTGGCTTCATCATTAGATGGACATCATGACAGAATGCAGACCAGAGTCCTCCAGTTATCAGGGCAGCATCAACCCATCCCAGGAAGGACTTCCTCTCCTGCACCCCATGATAACTAATATCTGCTAATTTTACTTCTCTTGTGAGTGTGGGCATGACTCCTAATTTAATTCGATTTAGGGAAACAAAGCAATGTGCTATTTCCAGCACCTGGGTATCTAGAAGACATTTGCCTTCTAGAAGACCATGGCCTGGACTGTTTTAAGATTAGATTCACATCCTGAGCAGTCCCCAAGATTTTCAAAGTAACCCTTGAATGTTTGTGCCAGAGGCATAAAGTTATTCAATGTTGTATTCACTTTGTGTGAATAGCCTGATAATAAATTCTAGGAAGATGGGTATTCATTCAGAAGAATTTAAAATTTGTTTTTCATGAACTATGTTAACATACTTTTTTCTATATTCACCTATTTTTCTTTCTCTTTTATTTGTTTATTTTCTTGCTCCATTTGTTTTCTTTTTTTATTAATAATCTATCCCTAGACCAGTGGGAAACTCGAATATCTAAAGCTAAGAAAGTAATACAAATTAGTAAATGGGGATGTATTGAAAGATGATAAATGGTAGCTGGTTCTTGACTTCAATGTCAGGGGAGAATATGGAGATGGAGTTGGCAGAGGTGAGCAGGGGGCACAATATTGAGTACAGATGCTCTATCTAAGGAGAGTAGTCACCATTCAGCTATTAACCATTTGAGAATATGGTCCAGAGTTGCCAGATTTCAGATTTTTTAAAGAGAAATTAGAAATCCTGCTTCTTTTTTTTTCCTTCATGAAGTGCCCTACATTTAAAAATGTTAGCTATTCAAATAAAAACAATAGAGACACTGTATTCCGTCTACAGATCAGCAAAGGTCAGATAATGTTGTATGAGGAAATAGAGGCTCTCATACATTACTTGTAGGAAAATGAGTTGAGAATACTTCTGCAGAAGAATTTGGTAATGCCTGTCAAAATTAAATATATACAAATGAACATCGTCTTTAACTCAGCAATTCTACTGCTAGGAATTGACTCAACAAATATACTTACATACTTGCAAAATAATATGTGCATAAGGGTATGCATTATAGCACTATCCAATATTAAAATATTGGAAACATACTAACTGTACATCAAAAGGGACCTGGTTCAATAAATTATGGTACATGAATACAATGAAATGCTATGTAGCCATTAGGATGAATAAGACAGGTTATATGTACTAACATGATATGTATCGTTAAGAAAAGCAAGATGTAGAATATGCAGTTTATATTATAGGCTGCTATTTGTCTTTTAAATTTTTTAAATAATATGTATATGCTTTATCTTAAAGAATGCATATTATATATAATACATACACATGTACTATTTATGTTATATAATACATATGTATCTTATTACATTTTACATATTTAAAAATTATCTGTGGAAAAATATAAAAAACTGAAAATAAGGCTTGTCTCTGTGATGTCTCCATCACTGGGTAGTTGGGAGCACCCTGTTGTTACATTTTAAGGCTTGCTTCATGTGCATGTATAATTTATTTGAAAAAATAGCAAAAGAAATATGGGCAACTAAATACAAATTTGAAACACTCTGAATAGGCCAGCACTGAATGGCCCACAAATTTGCATACTGCCTTTGTCCTTGCTCCCTGCTCAGCTGAACTCTTGGAAGCATTTATCTATCCCCTGCTGTGCCAGGAGTTAGCATAGTGCCTTCCTCAAAATTGTCACTCAGTAAATGTTATTAAGTGACTAGATGTTCTTTTCATATTTCACTTCTCTCACTCCATTTTATTTTATTCTTGTCTTTCCTCCAGTACAGCTCCAGATAAGTCTTCCTCCAGATTTCTGGTTCTGATCCATCTGCACTTTCTTCCTGCTCCCATCCCAGAGAAGAATGTGCATGCACCATTTTGAGTCTAAGCCAAACAGTGGCCTCAGCTTTAGCACCTGACAGACAGATGTAGGTTTATTTTTTGGGTGCCACTAATAGGTTGGGTAAACCTTTCCGACCTCAGAACCTTAACTTTTCCTTCTGAAAAATAGAGATAAGAGTGCCTACTTGGCAGTATTGTGAATCTTAAAAAATGTAATATATCAACAGTGCCTTTAAAAAAGTATCCAGTCTAGAGCTTATAACATAATAAGTGAGCAGCAACCATTAATTCATTTCCAGAGTGATCAGTAATAGCTAACTCACTCTCAATCTTAAGTGGTCATCTATCAAAATTGTTGTTTGAATTTTTCCCTCACAATAGAGTGAAAATACTTAATAAAAGTGCAAAAAGCATTTTAACTTTAGCAAAAATTAAAACTTAGGCCAAAGCATAAAGCTCAAAATGAGTAGATGAACTAAAAGAATTTGCCGTAGAGGAGAGGGAACTGTGGAAGAGTCTTGCTTAGGGACTTGGAAGGAGGAAGCAGGTGTTCCCGGGAGTCCCCTCAGTCCATCTGGCTTACCGGGAAAGGCATGTGTAGCTGTGGCACTGTGGGACTATTTAGGTTAAACAGTGTTAATTAAGGCCTTGCACCCTGAGGGAGAAAAAACAATATGGGCTACAAATGGCTGTGTTAACAACACTGCCTCTAGAGAATTTCTGTAATTCTCTGAGGATTTCAGAAAGATGGAACTTGAGAATTCCAGATTTTGAGAAACTTTTCTTGCTGCTTCCCTCCCCTGCCTGCAAGCTGCTATCATTTTTATTACAGGTAAAGTCATTTAAAAATGCACATCAAAGGCAGCCCTGAGGGGAATAGAATATTCCAGAAGAGCCAGAAATGCCCTGCACTGAATATAATCTTACTCATATAAATTGCTTAGGTGAAGAATGCAGAAAAAAATGGAAGACTTTATATAAAAAGTGAATTATTTCAGCATAAATTGTCAGCCAAAGGCTACAGAACTAAAACTGTTATAACAAGTTACATTTTGGTGACTTTTAAAAACTGTAGGTCTGGAATTCCCATCTTAATTCTCTGTGCCCTGCAAATGATTCTTGGTCCATACATTGCAGAGTTGGAACACATTTCTAACAAAGACTTCTAAATTAGGATTTTAGAGTACATAATTTTCTTCCAACATGATCAGAATACTTCTTAGACCTTGCCTAGTATGTCTTTGTACCACTTAAAAAAATAATTCAGAAATAGTGTGATTTCAGTTTTCCAGATGTGAACCAAGAGATTGGATTATTGATGCCCAGAGTCTGGATTATTTTAGCTTCCAGATTCCAATGAGTGTCTTGTAGAGAGGAAGACATCAAAGTGCAGGGAATAGAAGCAATGTGCCAGAATTTGCCCTGAAAGTGTTGACAGAGCTAGGATTTTTACCAGTATTTCCTGTCTCAAAAACAAATTCTCACTTTGTCTTCAATGGCAGTAAAACGGGGATCAGAAACTGCTACTGTTTGTTCAAAAGCAGAAGCTAGAATCATTTCAAAGAAAGAGAGAGCAAAATTGAAACTGAAACTCTACTTCTACTTATCTGTGGCACCAGTGGAGTGTATCTGCCCCGGGCTTCTACAACTTTTGTTGCAGGTGAAAAGATTAACCGCAGAGGTGTCTTTCACTTATGTCCTAAATCAGGACATAGCTCACTATTTTCGGTAATAACTAAGTCATCTTATGGGTATCCAAAATAGTTTTTAGTGGCTTTATGAAGAGTCTTGCTTCTTTTCCTTTCCACAGTGTGTGTATGCATTGATATCACTTCAGAGAGCTTTAGTCTGACTTGGTAATTATGTTAATTTGTACCTTTATCGAAATGCTCTATGAAATAACGCAAATCCCAGTGCAAAGAAGAGAACTTCATGTTATACAGATGTTTACTTCTTTATTTAAAAAAATTCCATAAACTTCTTGAAATCCAGGATCACATTTAAGAGAATTAATTAGTGCTGCCACTCCCTTAAAACAAATAAATAAATAAACAAAACAACAAACTTTTACCAAGAGGTTCCATTCATTCTTTATGACTATAGTGGGCAACCTAGTATTTTAATACAATTAAAGAACTTTAAGATAGCGACAGAAAAGAAAGGAAAGTAGAGGGGATTCGCATGTCACTGTAGGTGTTAGAAGGGTGATGTGAGGGAGGTGTCATAGAGGAAACCAAGAGACTAAACCTGTGAGTTACTTTCACACCTTCTTCAGCCATTCTCTTTGCCTGAAATGTCTTTTTCTTATTTTTAAGTGATCTCATTTATCGAGATTCAGTTTAAATATTACTTTCTGTCAGAAACTCTGTCCCCAAACCTGAGATTTATTGTTTCTTATTTGTGTTTCTGTGGAAGCTTCTTAATGCATCACATTATAGATTTTTTTTTTTAAATTTTTGTAGTTTTATTCCATGGTAGACTGAGTTCTTTGAGGATATGAACACATCTTAGCAATTCTCACAATGTGCACATTGTCTAGTATATAATAGATAATAAAAGCCTGTCGAAGAGAACCAATTTGGGATAGGAAGTTGGTAACTGAAATTAACCTAAAATGCTCTCTTTTTAAAAATTTATCCCACATATTCTTCATTTCTCTGGATATGTCTGTTACAGCTTAGGTGGTGCATGATCAGATAACTCATTTATTAAGCCATCTTTCAAATGTCAGACTCTCATTTCTAACAATGTTACACATTTTTATGTTATCTTAAACTTTCAAACCTCTTTTGCATGTATTACTTTATTTAGTTCTTACAATTCTACAAGGTTCCAGATGAGATAGCTGAAACTTAACAAGCATCAGTGACTTGGACTAGAACTCAGGACTTTTGAAACCTCAGTGTAATTCAATCTAATTCAGAGCTTAATTACTTTTTAACTTTTTGTTTAGAAATAGTTTCAAACATGGAAAAATTGTAAGAATAGTGCAAAGAACACCTGTGCACTTCACCCAGATTCACCCATTGTTATCATTTTGCCACATATGATTTTTTCTCTCTGCTGTCTCTCTGTCTATCCTTTTCTGACCATTTGTTAGTAGGTTGGAGACATCATGCTCCTTTAACCCTAAATATGTCAGTGTATATATCTTAAAAACAAGGATATTCACTTATATACCATAGTAAAATTATCAAAATTAGAACATTTAACATTAATACAATACTTTAGTCAATACATAAAAAGTTTGCAAAATTTTCTAATCATGTCTTTTTTGACTGTTTTTCTGGTTCAGGATTAAACAGGATTCCACATTATATTTAATTTTTATATCTTTTTGTCTCTTTAACTCCAAAATTGTCCCTCACTCTTTCTTTTCATTTTGCGATATTGATATTTTTCAAGAGTTCAGGGCATTTTTTTATTTTTTAATATCTAGTGGGGTTAATTGTTGTATAGGCAACTGGTGTGCCCTAACTAATAGTATCTTGGACCTCATTTCCCTCACCTGCACTGGGAGTCTCTAAATTTCTGCCCTGTTTTTCCTCTACATATCAGCTGGGATGCCTGTGGCAAGTAACAGACCTACCCTACACACATTGTATGACAGAAAATTAATGCCTGTGGGATAACTCTTGACCAAAAAAGGACGAATTGTGGTGAATAAATGCTACCTTTTTCTATCCCTTGGATGCATAATTCTGAAGCTCATTCTACATGGCTCTTTAGAGGGTCCCAGTGGATCATGTCCTAGTTGCTTGTGGTTATGTCCAATTTGAAAATGTCCCATGTACTTCTTTCCTTTCTTCCATGTCATTCTTCTCAGTCCCTCTATCCCTGATCCTTACAATCACTTTCCAGAGTGTTTCCTTCCATATAAGTCCTCGTTTCATGTTCTCTTCTCTTTCTGAAGGGACTTTGACTAAAATGACTGTTTGCAGGTTACTGGAGTTAGTGGATCAGGGAGGTAACAAATTAGAATACTCTAGTACAAAATAAGAGTGTTGCATCTTTCTTAGGTACTGACCTGACCAGAACTTCTTTCTTATCCACAAAATAAAACACATTTTCTTCTACATTAATGCCACTCTATTTAGACTCTGAGTATGCCATTGACACTTCTCTCCAGTCCCACATTTTTTCCTTCCACATCCCCTACCAGTGCAGTGTCTTCCAAACTGTAAACCCTGAGGACATTGTAAGAGAATGAAAAAGGCTCAGTGAAGATGATTCCTCTGCTCTACAGAACACTTTTTCCTCCTCTTTCTCACTGTCCTGTCCTTCAACTTTGCTTTTTCATCCCACTAATTATTTTTACCTTGTCCTTGCTCGGTTATTTCTGATAGGCACCTCATGCTCCTTGTGAAAAGAAAATAACACAGAGAAAAGATGAGACTTATTTATTCTTGTTTAGTAGCAGAACACAGCACAATATTCTGTGTATGTGTGTGTGTGTGTATGTGTGTGTGCGTGTGTGCATGTCCACATGCACGCTTCCAAGAAGAAAGCAGCACTAAGATTAAGTATCTAGTAATTTTTGACGCTGATGTAATCAGGGAAGACCTCTTAATAGGTCTGTGAAATGAAAAGTTTTGAGAACTGGAGAATTCCCTCTCTTGGACATTGGAGAGACTGATAATTGCTTCCAGTTCAACTCTCTAACAGATTAAATTTTAAAATTTGTGGAATCAATTCCCTCTTCTTTAAATTAAAAGATAACATGGTTGTCTTTATCATAGAAAAGAAGTTGGAGATAATGAGATAATATGATTTTAACATGTTTTCAGGTGATGCAAAAAGAAACCACAGTATAGTATAATCGGTTTCTTCTCTGCCCCTATAATCATGCACGTGTATGGCTTACTTTCTTTTCACACTGGTTGTGTTATATTCTGTCACCCCTCCCTTAAGATATTAAGGCTGGATTGTAGGCCTAGAGCAAACTTTGGCCCTTGGCTTACTGACAAGAATTGTAATTTAATTAAGTTGATATTTTTTAGCATAAACTCTCAGAGCTGAAAGAGAACAGAAAGAAACTTTTCCAGCCTTCTGCCCGGTGTAGAAAGTCTCTCCACAGCATACCTAACAAGTGGCTTTTTCAGTCAAATAATCTCAACTGCCAGATGCCAGCTGTGAGGAGTACACAAGCATTTTGTTGCAAAGTTATTAGTTTAACTACATTTTCTTGCTTTTCTCACACTACAATAGAAAGTGCATGCTGTCAGTCATAAAGCGAGATGAAACTATGAACAGCATGTAATGAAACCTTGTGGTCTGAGTTGTCGTAGAGGGTAATATGCAGCAATTCAGCCACACTTTCTCCTTGCAGAGGTAAGGCATGTTTTGGGGGGCTATGTCAGACAGAAGAATAAGTAATCCATAGCATATAGTACCCAAATAAACTAAGCAGCTAAGATACTTGCAAAGTAAAACTGAACAGAAAGTCACAGCAGATGGTGCTACTCTCTTTTCTGATAATTGCTGGCCTTACAATTTTAATACATGGCTGTTGCAGACTAAAAGGTAGGTGGCAATTTATGCAACCTATCATTGTTTCATAGGCAATAGTAAAGAAGGGTGACATTAAGAAATAGATTTTTTTTTTTTAACCAGCGAGGTAATAACAAAGATATTAATAGACTAAGACTAAAAAAGCAATGTCTTCTTATGGTCTTTCTTTTGATCCTCTCTTAAGGATAATTTCTACTGCCAGTGAAGAACTAGAAAGAAAGGTTTAGGGTTAGGTTAGTAATACAGGAAACAGTATTTGTTGAGGTACAATTCAAAGAACCTTCTAAAATATTGGTTGTTTAGAGTCCTGGAAGTCAGCTATTTTTCTATTGGAAGCAATAGGGAATGGGCAACTCATAAATTTTTTTTTTAAAAAGTACTTCTCAGTGAGTCCATCACTTAATGTACAAGGCTAAAACTAAATTGTGTAATTGCACAGAATCTCAGTTTTTCAGAGGATCTTAGCATTCAACCAACAGGCTGATATTCTCTTTGTAAGAGCCCCACCAAGTGGTCATCCAGCCTGTAGGTGAAAGTCACAGAAAAACAGATTAGGAATCCTAAGAATGGTAGGACAAAAGATGGATGAACACAGCTCCTCTAGGGGTAGAGAGGTTCAGAGTCAGGCCTCATGTTTAAGCAAGACATCTGCTTCTTGCCACCATCTGTTTCTGGCAACTTTCTTATCCTCACTTGAACTATACTCACTCTTTGACCTCATGACCCAGTGTACTTTGAGTCCTCCGTTTTCTCCTAATCAATCATCCCCTCAGTCTTCCCATTTTCTCCTGTCCAGCCCCAGACACTGATGTCTACTACTTAAGTCATGCTTTCAATATTACTTGCAATTCTAATATTATCATCCTGTTTCTTTAGCCCCAAAATTGAGAATCTGAGAGTTTCTGGAGAAAAATCACACAGCCATTACAATTGATGTCACTACATATCACTGCTTTCTAAGGTTTGTTCCTCAGTTATGGTTAATATAGGTCTGATTAACTGACAGTGGTTATTCTAAATCTTCCTTCTCTTCTCATATCTCTGTCCTGACACTGATCTTTCTTAGACTCAGCAGACGATGATTCTACCACTTCACTGATAAAAGCCAAGTGTATGAAATGAGAACTGCATCTTCCTCTTCCTCATACTTATAAACTTTATTAGCATCTGTACCTCCCCTTCCTGCATAGGTGCCCAACTAAAGGCTCATTTTCAACCTGTGGCTTGGATTCTATCTCCTCCTGCTTACTCAATTAGTTCATTATATCTATCATCCCCTCTCTCTTTTATTTCAGAAAACAAAGAGAACAGTGCTTTATCTCAATTAATATGAAAACAAAAAACAAGACTGCCTTATTAATTTCGGTTTTTTAAATATAAGCAAAAGAAACCAACTCAGAATCATTTATAGAAAAAGTGGAGTTCACTATAAAGATACTGGTATATCTCACAACATGGAAGAAAATGCTAAACAACCAAGCTTCCTGAGGGCAGAAATTTCAAGATCATAGAAAATGAACTATGGACCTTCATGGACACATATATTTATAAACTCAGGTTCAGCCACCTTCCCTCCCTGTGTGTCACCTCTCAAGATTCGGCTCTCAGGAAAGAATCATTTGATTGGCCTAGCCCACCAGAAAAACATGTGTAGAGGAGACGTTCTTGATATGTTCACCATAGACTTCCATATGACACATTTCAGTGGACATTGTCCTTATCTTGCTTGATTCTCTGTACCACTTGACAAGGATGAATATTTTCTTCCTTAGTTCTTCTTTTTCTTTGATTTTTGTGACACCATTCTGGCCATTAAAAAAAAGTTGATTCCCTTTTTGGTCTCCATTGTAGTTTCCTGCTTAAACATTAAATGTTGGCTTGGCCATGGCTCTATGATTCTTCTCAAATTCATGGCTTCAACTCCCACCACTATTATATTACAAACTATACCCCCTGTCAAATCTTTCTCTTGAGGTTTGGACTGAATTGTACACTTGAATATCCAATCAAATTCAGTGTATCTAAAAGAGAATACTCTTCTTTCTCCCAAATCTGCTTTTCTATTTTCATAAATCAGTTTCCCAATCTTATCAGTTTCTGAATCCAGTTCCATGGGAGTCTTTCCAGGTCACCCTCACATTTAATACTCACTAAGTAGTCATCAACCACTAAACTCTGTGGCATTTATTTCCTAAATAATTCTCTTCTTTTCTATACTTATAACCACTCTTCTGATGAAGGTCTTATAATTTCTCACTTAGATTGCCACATTAGCCTCCTCAAAACCAGCTTTCCTTCTATATCACCCTCCACTTTTCAAAGCGATCTTTCTAAAATACTAATCTATTCTGCAAGTTTGGATTCTGTCCTTTAACTTTCAGCATAATTTACAAAGTTTATCCCACACTTTCTGTCTTTGGCCACTTTCTAAGCCTTATTGATGAACAATTTCTTACCTCTTCATTATGAAACAACCAAGCTTCTACTTGGAAGAACTAGAATTGTTTTGTAACCTCTCCTGAATTTAAGCATTTCTTGAGGACATTGTTAAACCTGCAGGTTCTTGGCCTGGCACTAAATGTATTGAATTGGAATCTACAGAGGTTAGGCTTAGAAATCACTACTTATTCTTATGATGGGGCCAGTTTGTGAAATAGTACCTCAGTGTTTCTAGGCAGTCCTCTTACATATGTTGCTTATTCATTCTGTAATACCCGTCCCTCTTGTCTTCCAGAATTTTAGTTAGTGTCACTTAAGAAGCAACCCTCATATTGATTTAGATGCCCTTCTTCTGTGTTCTTATACTACTTAAGCCTATCTTTGTCATAGTACCCAGTACATGGAAAAACAATATTTGACTGACTTTTCTATGTTATAACTGGTCTAAGAACACATTGTTTATCTCTGTTCTCCTAGCATAGAAGGGGCCAATAGTAGGCACTTGACAAAAATTGCTTGGATATGTAAAAATAAATAAAAAACAATATCCTTTTGCCATTTTAGTTTTTTTTTTCTGTGGCTCTTCCTCTAAAGATAGGCTTAGGATCAACACTGTACAGCTACTTTAAAATACACTTTTTACTATAATTCCATCAGAATCATATTATACAAAAATATATTTCAATATGTGCAAATATTATAATATATTGCTAAGAAAAAAATAGACTAAGTAAATATTTGTATAATATGAACTTTATTGTTAAAAAGAAAAACAAATTAAATAAAAAATCTTTACATATATAAGAAACATTGGGAAGAGACACACCATTTTATTTCCGTTATTTTTGTATCATGGAATAATGGATGATTTTTATCTGCTTTTCACCAGAAGCATGTAAATTTTATAATTAAAAATATTATGATAACCTTAAAAAATATTATGATAGAAGAGCAAATAGGCACTGTCTTTCTTAATCTACACACATACACACTAAAAGAAAAAAAGCAATGTTTGGGTCCTTTCAGACTTGGCTTTTCTGTAGAAAGTCAAAAGCTATTCAGTGAAAATAGAGTACTGAACTGAAAAGGAAGGCTCAGGAATACGATGAATGTGTAACTATCACCAAATATAACTGCATATTGATTTTAAAAAAAGAGAAACAGGTATATTTGGAAACTTACTCATAATACATAATTCTTAGCCTTTTGTCTAGTCCTGTGGACAGGACGCAGTCAGGAGAGAGAGAAACTCTCCAGGGAGAGTTGTTTCCTCAAGGCAAACACTGGGTGGGGACTTGAGGTTCTGGAGGATTATAAACCAGTTAAACATATGATAGCCTTCCTTAGGGCAATTTAGTCAACAGTGCAATTAACATCATTGGCTGCCAAAAGGAAGTTCTCTGAAAGTAGACTTAAATAGGAAGGAGGAAATGTTTAAAAAAAGATTCAGGTTGAACAAAGTCCATCTACCTTAGAGCTGGTGATTTTGAAAGACATTACCCACTTTTCTGTGTTTCTTGAAATAGTGCTTCACATTTATTGAATTTCCTTAAATATTTCTGCAAATTTTAGTAATTAGAATTTCTTTGTGGAGAATAAAAAATTTTCAATAAGATAGGAATAGTTAAACAACCCGTGAGCCACTCCTGCTCTTTCCTAGCTCCAGGAGAGAAAAGCTCAAGTACATGTTCATATCAAAAGATCACCTTTCACTGGTGGAAGCAACAAGAATGGCCTTGATAGTGACCTGGAGGAACTATGTCAACTTTTCTTCAGCTGGCCTTATTAATCCTAACTTTGAAATGTCATAAGAAGAAACTAATGATCATTCACCTGTAAATTTGACTCATAAACTCTGTCAACATAAGAAACACCCAAACCTGTAGAGAATTTTCTGAGTTTATTTGAGCCAAACTGATGACATGCTGGGGAGCAAGATCTCAAATGCTCGGGAGTATAACAGTTTTGCAGCTTCTTTTATACATTTGAAATTAAGGAGAGAAACTAGGGAAGATTACTTGGAGGTAGGAGCAAGGTGGGGATTGGATTACAGGATTGTTAACAAGATTATGTGCTCTCTTGAGAGTGATAACAGCTGATTTCAAAGGCGTGTTAACCTGAATGCACAGAAACTATGGACAAGGCTTATTTAAGGCAAACATAAATCTTTTACTAAAGAAGTTAAATGCCTGGTGCATGACTACCGACCATGACCTGTCCTGTTAAGTATTTATGATCAGATCACTCTATGAGGTTACTTTCCATAGATCCCCCTCCCTCTTTTCCATCCACAGCTCATATCTAAGAAATATCAGTAAATTTAAATACCCACTTGTTGTGCTGGAATAACGAGCCTTAAAAAATGTCACCTTATTTAGAAGTTCCAGGTGCACTTGAAATACACTAAAACATAAAGTTAACATCTAAAAGCACATACAGATTTAGTTTAGAAGAGTTTTCTTATTACATAAGGAATTTTTTTCTATTGTGTAGTTTAGATGCTATTATTTTAAGAGCTCCAGGTGAAGTTAAAATATACACTCCACAAATATTTGATGTTTGGGCAGTTTATCAGGAATAGGCCTATTTTATAAAATCAGGTAAAATTTTGTGTTTAAACATTATTTAATTAGCTTCAAGTTAAAATAACATAAAATATATGTTGCTTAGTTGTATAAACCACTTCATGCACAAAGGATTAATAGTAGAAAATATAGTTAAGCCACAATGCTCTAACAATGAAGACTAGGAAATTTTAAAACAGTTCGTCATTTAACCAGAAAGGTTTGACATCTGACCTTTGATTTTTAAATATATGTTGATTAATCTACAAGCGTCTAGTCCTGAATGATCTAATAGTAAGCAGCTTCTTCCTCCACAAAGCAGGGAGTTATTCTGACAAAATTCAGTACCAGGAATGCTTTCTTGAACAACAACAAAAAATACTGAAGAATTTTTTCTTGCCTTCATTTAGAGTTAGCATATAAATAGCAAGCAATAATTAGTGATCGATTAATTAGATGGAAACTAAGTCCTATAAAACCTTTGTTTTTTTTTCACTTTGATAGGAATTATAAGTTTAATATGTTTTATGATTAGCTTCAAGAACTAGCTTAAATATAATTGATTTAAAAAAAAGAATCGGAATCTATTTTTGGGAGTGATGTGATTTGTAGGTAAAATAAAAAGGCAAGTAATTGGTAATTAAACTAGTTGAAGTTAAACTAAGAGCTAAATTTTGAATTGAAAATAGATATCCAGAGGTTACTTTCACATAAAAAACTAAATAAAATAATAAATGATCATTTTCTAAAAGTTTCTTTAATTTAAATTGACAAAAATTGAAGTTTTATTTCTTGAGTTTTGTCTTTACATAACGTAAGCTCCTTGAGAACAATTCCCTGTCTGCTTAACCATTGTTATTGCACTTAACACAGCATTTACATATCTGGGTAGCTGAGGTTATTCTCTATTGCAGTCCATTAGACCCTATTTCAAACTAAGGAAGCTACAGTGCTCCTTCACAATTTAATTGCTTTGGTAGTTAGGTAGTTAACGACTTTGAATAGTTAGATGTAGGTAAAGACTATAGATCTCTTTACCTTGAACCTAGGTTTGTGGTAATACATTACAATGTGAGAAATAAAGCAAGACTCAGACCGAATTTTGAATCTCAGCAAGCATTTTTAGCATGTGAATTCCAACAGTCATACGACCTGTCTGCATTCTCAATGAAGTCAGATCCCTTTCTTTTCGGGTCCTCTGACAAACGACTTGCATGTAAGGTTTACTCAAGGCAGATATAATAATATTATAGCAACAGAATTCAGAACCAGTGTGCCTATAAAATATTTCTAGCCAATCTATGTACATTGAACACCAGTCATTTCACTAATGCAAAATAGTTTCTAACATTCATTATGTAAATTAATAAACACTTTGGTGACTGGAGATAAAGATAGTCGAAGCTAGTAGCGGCTGCTTTTAAAGGTCCTTTGAATAGTCTTCCAAATACTAATGAACTATCCCTGGTATATGTGTTCTGCTTTTGTAGATTAAAGTTGATTAAAGCTAATGTGTACATATATATCATACTGCCTATGGTGCTGTATTTTAAGTTAAAGAAATATAACATTCCATCCTAATACCTCAATGTGTTTATTTATATTTTTTTATTTTTTTAAGTTTCTGAATGTTTAAAGGTTGGACTGAATTGAATTTTTTTTTTTAGGTAAAAATTACTGGGGTGACATTGATTAATAAAATCCAATCAGTTTCAAGTGTACAATTCAACAGCATGCCATATATATATTGTATTGTGCGTTCACCATCCAAAGTCAGATTTCCTTCCTGACACCAAATATTTGACCCCTTTTACCACTACTTCCCTCCCCCTCTTCCCTCTAGTAATCACTAATCCACAGTGCATGTCCAAGAGACTGTTTGTCATGTTTATTTGTTACTTTCAGTTTTATATTCCGTATATGAGTGAAATCATATGATTTTCAACTTCTTCTGAAATCACTAATCCACAGTGCATGTCCATGAGACTGTTAGTCATGTTTATTTGTTACTTTCAGTTTTACAATCCATATATGAGTGAAATCATATGATTTTCAACTTCTTCTGACTTATTTACATAGCTAAAATCACACTAACGATTTATTAACAGCACATAATATCCATATTTAAATTGCTCTTATTGTCCCTTTGCAAGAGGTCTATTAGATTTAAGATCTAATCTGAAAAAAAAAGATCTAATCTGAACATGAATTGTTAAATTCCGAGCATCTTTTATTCTCCCACAGTACCTTTTGTGATGACATTCTGACTTGCTGAAGTCCTCCCTGTTGTCCTTTAGAATGTCTTCTATTGTTTGATCCCTTTATCAGGGTGGTGTTTTACTTGTTCCTTCATCTCCAGTAATCTCTGTAGTCTAAGAGTCAAATCTAATGTTGCAGAAATGTTGTGAAACAAGACCTGCGAGAAACCAAGCACCATTTGGAGAGTTGGAGAACTCAAGTTTATTACGCCGGTAGTCCCAGAAGAGCTAGCACTTTGAAGATCTGGGCCCCGAGCTTAGGGGTAACCTTACTTTTATAGGGATTAACAAGCAAAGGTGATACATCTGTTATCTTGAGACATTTGAGTGGGAAATTCCTCTTCATCCCCTCTTTTGATGCCCTTTAAATTCTTATAGAGCACCAACCTCCTGATCTTCCTGGCCTAGGGGCTGATACAAGGGTGGTCTGGATGTCACAATCATCTGTAACTTTATGAACTCTAGGCGTAAGGAGACAGTTCAGGATACAGAGACCAAATAAGAGAACTATGAAGAGCATGAGGAGAAGACCTGCAAATGGGAGAAGCCAGGATCCCCAACTCCATATTCTGGACCAGGACCCCCATGACTCATTTACTTGTTGGTGGATTAGGGCCTACCCCTTCTAGGATACGATGACCTCAGTGTTATTGCAGGAGACCCAGAAAAACCCTAACTAATTTTCCTGCCTAACTCTTCTAAGAATCATGAACACCCTTATTATTAGTATGGATGTTGAGAGATGGGAGGTTTCTTCTTCCATATTTGCTTCCTGCTGTGAAGGGTTGTAGTCCCTACCTACTGCCTACTGAGGTTTCATGGAGCTCTTTCCCTTTCTGCCTTAAATCAGAGCAGTCTTGGGTTTCCTGCTGAAGTGCCACCTCAGTCCCTTGACAAGGAAAAGAAGATACAAACTGGTTATATTTCTATTATTGAGTAAAGGAAACCAGGCTTAGTTATGTCCCATATCATTTCCTGCTAAAAGATTAAGAATTTTATAGGTGCTATCCCATATCATTTCCTCCTTCTTTTGATGTTGGTCTCATATATATGAGACCAGCTTAAGATGAAATTGATCACTTTGCCGCTATAAGAAAATTTTTCCCTTCAGTTTTGTTTTTGATCTAGGTATATAGCTGGCAATAGACCTACAAGTGGGAGCGCACTGGATGCAGCAACAAGAGATAACTCCTTTAAAGGTAAACAATGAAAATAAGAAATGCTTCCCTTAGCTCAGTGAGACTGGACAACCAGGAAGTGAGGGGGAGGGATCAAGACTGAAAATTCCTGTCCTCTGTTCAATATTGGACATTCAGTATTGCAAATGCAGTGAGAAGAAAATAGGTTGCCCCTGTATCTAAAAGAAACTGACAACTTTAATGAGTTGTCTGAGAGGTTAAAACAACATAGTCCTTTAAATTCTTCACATCCATGGTTATGTCTGAGTAATAGGTAGTCTATAGTGGCCCTGTTTTCAAGAATAGCTTCTCTGACCTGCCAACTTTTAATACTGGGCACAGACCTAGTTTTGAAATGTATAGCCAGGAGTGTCTGGCCCTCAGACTTTGGGACAATGTTAGTATATTCTCTAAAAGTCTCAGAAAACTGGTTAAGGCAACATAAAACAGAAATTATTTTGATGAAGTATGGAGTCCTTGTTTCCTACTCAGAAAACTTTTTCATAACATCAGTAGGAGACCAATAGTTTAAGACATTAAAACACAATTCTAATTTTGCATTAGCTTACTTTTGGCATTTAAATTTCCAATCTTGTTTAGCTTAATCACATAAAATTTCTTCAGGATTTCTTCACAAACTTTCTACCACTTGCCTCATTCCTTTAGTTTGCCCTCTCCCACGCATTCAGAAATAACCAACCTTAAGACAAACACCTTTCCTTCAATTCTCTTCAAAATAATTCTCCATATTTTATACCTTCTGTTACCAAAAAACATTTTCCTTTCCATCATAATTAGAATTTTTAACTGAACCACTATATTACATATAACAGACAAATATAGACAGAGGTCATGCACATACTCTTATTTCCCCATCATCAGTATTTGTAACTTCCCTAAGAGTGTGTATCTAGTTTCATAAGGGAGTGATGAGATAGATGGGGTCCCAAGAGAACTCGTTTCTCCCTCAGAGTTTGAGGGTGAAGGAGAAAATTTCTGATTACCGAAATCTCTGGGAAGGCACTCCTATCATTGGGCCAGCTAATAAGTCTGGGTCTTGGTGAAGGAGCATAGAGGCTGAACTTTTACTGGTACAGCAGTCCTGGCTTGCCTGGGCTTGCCATTATAACAAGCCACTCGATTAACTTGTTGGTCAATGTTTTCTGGTATATTAAAAACTACTGAGAGATCTGATCTTCATATTGGTAGGTCAGTGGTGGAGTAAAATGGTTGACCTTGCCTTCCCCTTCTACTCCTATGATAATCACAATTCATGAGGAGGATTTTCCTGCAAATGCAGTGAGAAGAGAATAGGTTGCCCTGTATCTAAAAGAAACTGAATTTTCTTACTCATTACGTCCATAGTTACCTGGGGGTCCTTGATAGTGATGACCACATTTCCAGACAAGGATGGCGAGGATGGCCCCAGGCCCCTTCAGTCACGTAGATCCTGGACCTGGGCTACTAGGGTGTTGGCTGGCTGCCTTCTTCTCTGGGAGTGTGCACAGTTAATTCTCCAATGCTAGGGATTAGTACCAGTTTCTTTGCATGTGCAGCAGAGGCTCGGGGGCTTTTAGGTACAGTCCTTTGCCCAATTTCCTACTTTCTTGCATTTGAAGCAAGAACTCAATGTCTCCTTATTCCCCGGTCTCTTAGGGGATACTTGTCAGGTACCAAGGGCCTGGCTAATTGAGACAGTCGTAATCCTGGCTTATCATTTTTCTTCATTCTATTCTCTTTTTCCCTCTTCAGGATCTCGATTGTTATTGACCATGAAAGCCATATCTAGTAATTGATTTTGGTTCATCTGTGGCCCCATATGCAGCTTTTGAAGATTGCGTTTGATATCAGGGGCTGACTGGCTAATAAAAATGCTGGCCTAACAAAGCTAACTCTGCAGCGGAAGTGGCGTCTACATTAGTATACCTCCTAAAGGATTCTTCCAGCTGGTTAAAAGGCTGGCTGAGTTCTCATCTTTTCTTGAGTAATGGTTCTAAGCTTCTCATAGTTCATGGCTTTTGTATTCCTTTTTTTTTTTTTTTTTTTCCATTCCTCCTATGAGGGCTTCTAGAAATTTGGTGCATCTAACCATTCCCTCTTGGGTATTATAATTCCAATCGGGATCAGCTAAATGTACTACCTCTGTTCCAGGGGCATGGCCCTGGGGATTCCTAGCAAAGGCCTTATCTGCCTCCTGACAGACCACTGTTAGAATGTGGTCCTTTTCAATGATTGTACAGCAGGTCACTGAAATAAATTGGATGTCTTTTGCTGGCTCTTCCTTGTTCTTTCCTGAGTCAGTCAGGCAACTCAAGCTCACAAAGAGTACAAAGTTTTCCTGGGGTCAACTTGACCCCATAATCCCTTGAGAGGCCTTTTAAAAAAATATTTTTTTCAACATACAATTTAAGACAGATGGCTTAGAGGAACCTCCCCCCATATTTGCCTTAGGGAGCTTCCTAATGGAGGGTGAATATAGACCTTAAAATTTCAAGAATATAATTTGACAGAGGTTCCCTCTGTCAAAAGGGCCATTTGGAGATAGACAATTCTTAAGTTGAATCAGTAATTAATTGCACCCCCCCTGTGTATCCCACCCTGTATCGGTGATGCAAAGACAAACAAGGGTGGGTGCCTTCTCCAGAAAGGAGACCACTCAGGTGCTCATCTGGCTGTGTCCCAAAGGAGCTTAGGGTAGCGGACTCAACTTTGTAACTTACTATCAGACACTAGTCCAATGCCACTCTAGACCGTATGCTGTATAACACGGAGCTGCAGATGACTTGGACTCCATTGACTTTAGGGGACCTAAAGGGTGTCCAGCTGTGAAGCCACAAATTTGTACCTGACCGAGCCAATCCAGCCAGGACACCCATTCACTCACTCATTCACACATCAGGTTAAAACATTGCCTCCCCACTTTTTTATGTCTTCCCCCACCTTGGGAAGACCTTGATGTCTTCACCTGCTGGGAAGACCCTGACCTGTGTCTTCTAACTGAAGACTAGAAGGCGATCAAGCTCCTCTTCTGTCTGGAGATGGGACCTGACTAGGGGGCTGAGCCCCGGGGCCTTACCTTATCCTGTGGCTTTTCTTGGTGAGTTGGTCCATCCCTCTTATGAGTCCAGTTTGGAGCTTGGCCGTCCTGGAATTTGGAGTGCCGGTCCAAAAGAGAACCCGGAACACCATCAGGTGGTGTGCCTCCTCGTTTGTCTCAGAGCCCCTCCTCCCCAGCCTGGCCGAGCCACCAGTCTAGTGGCTCAAAGGGTCAGTATTGTTAGAATTTCGCTGGGGCCTCCAGAAATGTTGCAGAAATGTTATGAAACAAGACCAGTGAGGAACCAAGCACCACTTGGAGAGTTGGAGAACTCAGGTTTATTATGCCATGGTCCCAGAAGAGCTAGTGCTCTGAAGATCTGGGCCCTGAGCTTACTTTTATAGGGCTTAACAAGCAAAGGCAATACATCTGTTCTTAATAAGTAAAGGCAATACATCTGTTATCTAGAGCCATTTGAGTGGAAATTCTTCTTCACTAAAGGTTTTATAAAATTCAAGTTAAACATTTTGTCAAAGTTAAAATCATAGGTGATATTTAGTACTTTCAGTGACATCACGCTGAGCATCACAAATGCCTGGTAGTCTCACCAGTGTTGATATTAAATTTGGCTGTAGGATTAAGGGGTTTGAAAGTCTGATTCTTCCATTGTAAATTATGTTTCTCAGTTTGTGACCAAATTTCTTTGGCTAGAACTATGTGAAATTTTGGGTTTCCAACAGCCATTTGCCTAATCCTTTTAATGCCAATTGATAAAACTTGGCTGAATTAATAATCTCATTAGGGCTTGCTAAGTAGTTTTATTTATAATTCTATCATTTATTTCACAGTTATTAGCTGGCTTTCTTCTGTCAAGTAGACTTTCTTCAACTAGAGCTGTTAAATTACTCTAGATGACAGTTTCTTCTGCAAAGGTGGAATAAATGTTAACTCTTTCCCTTGCCTCTAACATTTAGAGGTAATTTACTGAGCCTATCTGTCTCCAAACTCTAATTGAGCCTGTATAACATGGCTGCTTTCTAATGCACACTCTTTTTTTTTTTTTTTTTAAATAATTTCCACTGTGCTTGTGCCAAAGGGCTATCTGAGAACAATTATCATGGTGTATTACATTTCCTATTTGTTTCTTGTTGTCATATAAAGTTCCCTTAGCATCTGAAAATGTAGTAATTACTGACTGCTCTTATTCTATTCATTATATTTCCTTGTAAAATGTACTTGATTCATTTACTGCAACCTTTTCCTGCCAGGGTATTCCCATGGTGTTCCATAATTTCTATTATGTTTTAATGATTTCATTTATAACATTTATTTGGTACTTAATTGATTCTTATATATTGATCAGATTCCAATGCTGATATCCTGTTACTTCCAATTCTACCACTACTAATATTCTCCTTGGGTATCTAAACAGATCATCAAACTCTCTTGTAGGTGGTCTCAGAAACAATTTATATGGCCTATATTTGCTAAAGAATAAATACTAAAGATTTAGCACATCAGACAGGAAAACACCTTTTAAAATTTTTAGTTACTTGTAAGACTGAGTTAGATTTGACAATTCTTGGATTTGTCATTAGGGGATCCCATTAGTTTGTCTTCTGGTGTTGTGCTGAAAACTGATATAATTTGATACACTAGTTAGGCCAGTGTAACACATGAAATAAAGAGTGTGGTTTGAGAAATAAGGGCCCATGTGAAAGAAAATTACCTCGCTCACCATGTCAAAGAATTTAAAAATAAATTATATACAATATAACAAAAACTTCACAAGAGCAGAGATTAGTGCTGAAGCCCCAGAGTGAAGCCTCACATGTAATAGAAACCAAACAAATGTTCATTGCATGAATTAAGTCACTCATTTCTGTTGGAGTTAAAGATCCTTTAAAGCAACACAGATGAGAGTTAGAAAAATTATCTTGTATTCTTTCTCAACTGAAATTCTATGTGTTCTTCTACAGCAAATAGTGTCAAAGTTCTTTTGTCTTTCCCGAAGGTGTTTATAACATGAAAAGATCTGTTTATTATCCTCCAACATCAGTTTTTTACTGACATTATTACTAAATTTCAAGGTCTCTTCAGAAATATTCAGCAGTAGAATAAAGGCACTACTACATCCCGATATCTATCATGCCTCTGGTTTTGTTTTCCATGTTGACATATCTAAATTCTCAGAAACCTAATCACCTAGGCATATTTAACCATGTATATTCACTACAACTAGAGGAGGCTGATATATTAATCAGAATGTCAACAGAAATACAACTGCTAAAAGGATAGAGCATTATCGACTAGTCTACATGGTTTCTCTCTTCTCTTTTCCCCACCAATATCTACAGAACGGTCTTCATGAGCAGGAAATTAGTTGATTTTAATGACTTGTACCACCATGCTGGTACCTAATATTTCCATTTCCATGATGTTTAACTATCAAATAAACAGGAAGTTTTATGCCTGTCAGATCCCTCTGTCCTCTAGAGAGTGCTAGAAACCTAGCATTCTGATTATATATGGGTTTTTAAATAGTTAATGTCAATAAAATTGATTAGGTTTAAGCTTCCCAGTTATGAACATAGTCTAATCACTCAATTCTGTCACCTCTGAGCTTTAACCTAGATTACTTTATTTGAATTTTATTTTACTTTTTTCTTCTGCTACATATGGAGGGGGATATTGTTTCAAAATTTTATTTTGAAAAATTTCAAAATTACAGTAAAATTTAAATGTAGTACAATGAATTCTTGTGTATCTTTTAAGTAGATTTACCAATTGTTAAGTTTACCAAACTAGCTTTAGCTCCTTTCTCCTTCCTTTCATCTGCACATTCCCTTACAACAATCTTTTGCTAAAGATGGAGATAAGAGCCAGCAGCTAGAACCATAAGATGGATATAATTCACTTCTGCTAGCTCTCTCCTTATTTAGCCTTTTTACACATACTTTGCAAATACAGAGTATTACATACATACAACATTGCTATGCTGAATAGTATACGCTCTGGTATGAATGTAGAGAAGAGAAAGGATAGGAGAGCAGGCAATATAGTTCTTTTTTCACTTCTAAGTTTTCTAAATGTGTTAATGCTAGTTCACACTACTGTCCCACATGAGAACAATATTAGAACAAATATATTTATTTGAGAGACATTGTTGGTTCTGCACCTCTAAGTATCATCTCTGCAATCCTATCTCTCTGTTCTCAAGTTTTATACATCCAGTTTTTCTCTAAGACATTGTAAAGAATTCAGTGCATTAATGACAGTAGGGTATCTCTATGGAGCAGAAACTCATCTACCTTCAAATAAATTATTAGGGAAATTTGTTCAATTCAAAGGAATAGGATTTCTAACAAACTTTCTGGAAAATATTCCTAAAATGTTCTAACTTAGACATTCACTTATTTCTGGCTTCATGATCAAAAGGATTTAGAGAGCACAAAGCATTTTGAAGTTGAAGTGATTTAAATGCCTGTTCTGCCATATCCCTTGTTCTTGAATGGGTTCATTCACTTGCTGAATTTATAGAACCAATTTGGGAGAAGGACAATGTTTCTGTTTTCCCTAAGAAATTCCTCGAATTCCTTACAGTGACAAAAGAAAATCTGGGCTACCTTTGTGAGACATACTCAGCAGCAGTAAATGTTGATTGTTCAGGTTTTAGGGACAAAATCACAAAATTCTCTATTTTTTTTACCTTTAAAAGCATAGTTTAGAATGCTGCAGTATATTAAAACAAAACAAAACAAAACAACAACAATTAACTACAGGTAGAGTGCATGTGGCATAGACTTTATAATCAGACAGATCTGGATTCAAACACTAGCTCAGACATTTGCTAGCTCTATGGGGCATTATCCATAAAGAATCCACATCTCAGGTTTTTTTCATCTGTAAAATTAGAACCAATGTTTAGTGTTATGAATTTTAAGAGTGATAATATATGTAACATACTGAGCACAGTCCTTGGAACGTATGAAATGTCTAGAACAAGCTAGGCATTACTAACTGGTTGCTAACCTTTTAATTTTATCTCTTAAAGTTGAGAATTATTTTTAAAAAACTGTGACTAAAATAATACTGTCACTCCTCAAAGAAATGAACAATCCCTTGCTATCATTTAATGCCCCATCAGTGTTCGCATTCCCCTAGTAGGTTTGTTCAAATTAGGATCTCTACAAGACCCACACATTAAATTTGGTTGAAATTCCTTAATAATCCTTAATAATTTGACATCCCTTCCTCTTTTTCTCTTTTTTCTTCATGCTTTTCATTTGTTGAAGAAATCAAATCATTAGTTTTGTAGTATTTCTCACAAGAATGTGAGAAATACTATTAAAAATGCTAACTTAAAAAAAAAAAATCTGTGTTTAAAATATAACACTAACTGAAATTAGTTACCCAACCAGACTGGAAATTCTATGAGGTTATGCTTTGTTACTTTTTTGCATCCTTACGAGGCTGAAGATACAGTGCTAGGCAAATATTTAATACTTATTGTTTGATCAATTAGTGAGAGTAATTTGACTGATATATGTTAACATTTATGTTAGGGATGAAGTTAGAATCAGGAATTTAAGGTTTGCCTTGCTATAAGTTTTGCTGTTTGACACTGAAGAAAAATTATTAAATATTTCTGAGTCTCACCTTACCAGTCTGTAAAAGAAGGATGTTCTGCCGCCTCATAGATCTACCTTGGTAATGAGAAAATGCATGATTGGTGATATAAATGCTGTCTAATGATAAGTGTTATTCTTGAATAAAAAACCTCAATACTAAAATTTAATTTTAACATCAGCAGTTGAATAAAAGGCTGAAAGGACTTTGTGCTATTATAAGCGTTACATAATGTGGCAAATTAAATTCCAACGTATTTGTGCTCTGACTACCTAGAACCATGTTCGTTGTTTTTTTTTTTTTTTTAACACAGATGTGTGATTTCACTTAGCAAAATATCATTATTTTTATTACAGAACCCCTGCTATATGAGCAGAGAGAAATAAACTTAAAAAGGATCGCCATAATCCTGTGAACTTAAAATTAACATCATTCCTGTTAAATATAATTTAACAACAACTAATCGAGCAATACTAGTCGTCTTTCTAACAATCAAGTTGACAGCCATTATTAATAGTTTGCATCTAATGTTGTGATCATACCTCAGCCATGGTCAGAATAACCTAACCAAAGTGTGGTCATTTTTAGTTTTAGTCATATGAGTTTCAAATATAATTCTGGAAGCATCTTGAGAGGTCATTTATCTAGGCTCAGTGCTGTCCAGAAGAACTTCTTGCAAAGATGAAAATGATTGTCTGCACTGTTCAACGCATGATGTGGTATTGAGCACATGAAGTGTGACTACTATAACTGGAGAACCAAATTTTTAATTATATTTAATTTTAATTAAAATTTAAATTTAAATAGCCACACATGACTAGTGGCCACTAAGTTGGTTCTATTTTTACACAGATGTGGGTAAGTCTAAAGTATAATTAAACAACTTTGGCTTCTTTTGTAAGACTTTTTTTTCCATGAAAAATAAAAATAGAATGATTGAGTAACATGGAATTAAATACAGATTCTTCTGCTTTAGATTATCTACTTCATTGAGTAGAATAATTTCAAGGAGAAAATCAGCACTTTTTTCACTACTGAGATGATCCTAAGGTGATAGCATGTTAATATTATTAAGATAGAGGTAGCATTTCTTTAGGGATCTTCTATGACATGTATTTGTCTAGAGATATAGAGTTCACAATACACCATAGCATTTTATTTTCAGGAAGAATCCCTCATATTATTATCATTCTCATACTAGGGGTGAGGAAGCTGAGTATCTAGAGGCTAAAGTCATCTGCCAGATATGGCATGAGTAGTGGGGGAGAGGTAGGGGGATTTGGTTCAGTTCATACAAACAACATATCCTAAGGACTCATTGGTTGTGGCTGGCACTGTGCTTTATTCAGAGAGGAATAAAATAAAACTGTCTTGTCTTGGATATTTTGGGCACCCTCCCATCTGTCTTCCAGTAGGAGAATGGAGAAAGGGAGAAGAGTGAGCCTGGTCATGAAAGGTCATAGCTTCTCTCCAGGAGGCTGGCAACAGTCCTCACCATCTGGGTGCCAGCAACCCATCCTTCTTCTAGGCCTTTTGGGCTGGTCTAGCAGTAATAGTCTCACTGACGTGCACTTTCCCTTAAAACTGGTCTGCGTCCTGCCATACCTTTAAAACTCATCCCTTTTAAAATAAACCCTTCTCCTTGTATTATATCTGGTGCATGTTATTTAATTCTGGCTGCGACCCAGAGTGATATATTTTCTCTTTCTAAGTGAACCATTTCTGGTGGTATATCTCCTATTTTCTTGGGTTGAGTCAAACATCACAAAAGGTGCACCGAGAATAGCAGCACTGAGGACTCCCTATTCTTTTTGTTTTTTCTTTCTTTTTTTCTCTTTTTACTTCCCTTCCCTTCCCTTCCCTTCCCTTCCCTTCCCTTCCCTTCCCTTCCCTTCCCTTCCCTTCCCTTCCCTTCCCTCCTTTCTTTCTTTCTTTCTTTCTTTCTTTCTTTCTTTCTTTCTTTCTTTCTTTCTTTCTTTCTTTCTTTTTCTTGAGACCTCTATTCTTGAATACTGACTGACACATGGAGTGTGACTCTACAGTAGTATGCCAAATGCCCAGCATGCTGGGGGACTTGGCGCCATCGCAGGTGATGACTCTGTATCCAGCTGTGGGTCTAAATCGAGGCAGAATCCCTTGGCCAATCATTCCATTGTGGTATACATACCTACAACATCGATGTTCTGATAACGAATTCTGCTTTCAGGTGTAACTTTATGTATTGACCAATCATAAAAAGATTTCATCCATAAAGCGGGTGCCCAATAAATGATTTTATGGATGACAAAGTTTGGATTTATTCTTAAATTATGATACATTATAAATATATCCAAGAAATGAACATTTATGCTAGCTAATTAAGAAGTCAATGTATTAACATTATTTAACATATTATGTCTGAGATCACATAGTTATATTTTAACAAAGATTTTTGAATTTTTACTTAAATTATCATGAGGAGACAATTTTAGTCTCTCTGATAATGCCATTGAGGTGACTGCCTATTTTATTTTAGGTGATTTTTAGAGTAACTATTATGTGCCAGACACTGTGGTAGGTACTGGGATTAAAGCAGTGAACAAGTAGACACTGTCTGCATTTGGGGAGCTTTTATTTCATTGGGTAAGATGTATACCAAAGGAATAATTCAGAAATAATTTATGGATTACAATTGTTACATGGTAATATATATATTTTTCCCTTCCTCATTCCTCATTCCACATCTCCTTCCCCATCCTATCTGGAGCCTGACTCATATTGAGACCAAGAAAACAGGGTTTTTGGAAATTTGACTCAAGGAGGAGACAAATATTCTTTAGTATAATGAAATGCAGGAGATATACGGAACAGTGTTAATCTTGGTAGTGTGAAGACACTAATGGCTCTATACTGAGAATCTAAAAGACTGACCTCAGTGAAGGTATTTTTCCCTTCTTCTCTGCCCTCAGCAATGAAAATCTCTGGAGCAATTGGCAGTGGAAATAAAGATGCTGAACAAGAATTGACCCACAGATGGACTGTGGGGTCTGGTTGAAGAGGTGAGAGTGAGGACAAAAGGGATATAAAGAGAATCACAGAGGCTGTGGGAGGAAGGAGCTAGAAGATGGCACTCGGCAGAGATAATTGTTCTGCCTACATCTGAGTTGGCCATATGGGGATGCCATGAATATCTGGAATTAGGTATGAGACCAGCCTTCAAGGTTCTATCCCCCTGTTATTTACTTCCTTGTGTAACCTCTTTGCACATTGGAAAGCGCTGAGCTGTGTAACAGTAGGGTATGGTGGAGATGATTGTGTATTTGAGTCTAGGTCTTAAATGATATGTGGCTTCTGTCTTGTTCTTATGGATTACTCTATCTGGGAGAAGCCAGCTGCCTTGTAAGGACTATCAAGCAGCTTTATGGAGAAGTCCACAGATAAGGAACTGCAGCCTCTTTCCGATAGCCTAATGAGTGGGCAATCTTGAAGGTGAATCTCCTCAGTCAAGCCTTCAGATAACTGAAGCCTGGGCTAGTATCTGGACTGCAATCTAGTGAGACCTTGAGCGAGGACTACCAGATGAATTTCTCCTGAATTTCTGACAGAAAGAAACTGTAAGTAATTAATCTGTGTTGTTTTAAATAGCAACATGTTGGGGAAATTATGTGGCAATAAATAACTAAAACACTGAGTGATGAATTAAATAGAGTCTACTCCAAATTCTACTGCCCTGTAGATTCTGGGTTGAACATGCTGCTTTAACCTGAGTTATTTGTTCTTTTGAATTCTGTGATTGGCTCAAATAAAGACTTTAGGGCAAAGTACTGTACCACCCCACCCTTCCATAATAAAGGGTGTGGTGTTCAGATTATAATTTTAAGTGCTAGAAGGAGAAATTCAGGATACAGTGAAAGAATAGAACTTGTTAATACTGTTACTGTTTACATGTAAGAGTAGTAGAGGTAAGAGAGACTGAATAATCCGAATTAAACTGTACTGTGTCCTAAGAATCATCAGCTTGACATTTTCCTGTTGAAAAGATCTGAGCTTTAGTTCCTCAGTACCATTGGCTTTTTCTTTTCTTTTTAAAAAACATTTATTTCAACCCATTTCTACTCTAATTTGAATCGTATCTTTGCCTCTCTTACTCTTTAAAAAACTTCGTTTTGCTCTCTTTTGATAATAGGATATTTGAAAACCCTTTCTTTGTATGCTACATTACAGCTTCATTTCAAAACCCAAGTCCTTAAAATTGCCACTGTTAGCAAATTAACAATGACAAATAACTTGTTATGCTTTCTACTGTTTAATGTAACAATTTTGCCATTGCATAAAAGGATATGTAGCAATGATTCTAATAATTGAAATACCATCCAGAATCTTCTTTTAACTGGAGAAAAGCCTATTAAAATTAATTCACTAACAAAAACTCTCCTGTATTTGGCAAGGCAATTTCAAGTAGTGATACCACTATCTCCCTTGCTCAGATGTTGCTATTTACATATTCAACATCCTGAACTACTGTGGAGATTTCAGTCCTTTTAAGCATCAGCATAATGCAAACATGTGAACCAGATACATCTGCTTATTGCTTTTCTATATTTGACTCCTTCCTGTCTTTGTCGTCAAACTCAGAAATCTTCACTAATTCTATGGAGATTAAGGAAAGTCAGCTTCTGGCGCCCTCTTGTGGAGAAATTCTTTTGGTGTAAATCTCGGCAGTTCAGCTGCAGTTTGTTTAGGGAAATCTGAAAGGATGAATCATTTTTCATTTATTTATCAACATGATTTGAACTTATGAAACAGTGTGACTCACTTCTTGCTCAGTTATAGGACTGAGGAAATTACACAAGTTTCTATTAAAGCAAATAGAAGACATTAAAAAACTTGGTAAAGCAATTAAATTCTTGTTAAACTTTAGATTTGTTCTCACTTGTATTGATAATAGTTAATTGCCACAATACCAATTCTCTTTGCTCCCTTCCTCCCTGATTCAAATGACTAAAGAGGAGCCTTTCATTTAGCATTTATCTTCTCAGGTCAGAGGGCGGGAATCCACCGCTGCAGGCTGCAGGATGCGTCTTCAGACGCAATCCCTAATTCGTCCCTGGTGTCTCTCACATACTGTGGCGAATCCCACAGTGAAGGTGGCCTTCGCTGGCATGTTAATTTTATTTCCTGAGATCAGGAAAAAAATATTTAAGCAATCATTGAGTAATGGTAGTGGGATAGCACAGTGCTTGTATAAGCCATGCCTAGATCACACAAGGCTAGGAATTAAATTAGGCTCACAACATATGGATTATTTTTCTAATTCTACTTGTACTTGCCTTTGTGGAACCATCAGCTGCCTCCAGGTATCCCCATCACAGTTATTTCTGGGAGCGATGCAGGACACGACAAATTTCTTCGAGTGCAGGGAGACCAAGCTCTGCACTGAGAGAAGAGGGTCCCTTGGCGGTGAGTGTAGAAAGAATTCAACACACACGCCAAAGTTAAAGTCAAAAGGAAAATTTATTAGAAAAGGGGTAACATTCCATAATGTGTGGTCTCTCAGAGGCAGAGAGAGAGAGAGAGAGGTGAGGAAAGTGGGAAAGACAGAGTAGAGTACCGAGAGTAAAGGCAATGAGCGGGACCCCAAGGGTTTGGGGAATTCAGTTTATATATTATTCTTTGGTTCCTGTAAGTTACAATTAGACTTTGTTTACCCATTTCCTTTGATATGGGAATACACTGAGGAAGGGGAAGGGAAAGAGTATGTAGCCTGAAAGGCCTGCTGGCAGTTCCCAGACTTTAATCCGTAGGTTCCCCATGGTTTTAGCCGTAGGGAATGATTTTATTTTGTGTAGGGCAGCCACTTAAAGACTCTGTTTTTCCTGTTTCCCCTTTCACAGGTGTGGGAAATGGGTTGTTAGCAATCTCAGCAGAAATCTTGCTTTGTTCTGCAGGTGTCCTGTGGCCTGGCTGCAGAGCTGATCAGCATATTGCAGTCTCTGAATGTAGCTTGATTCAACACTTTCTCTTGCCTCCTCCCTACATAAGGAGTTTCCATCAATTCCCATGAGAGCTCACACTGAGTTCTCTCGACCACCATGAAGTCAAACATTTTCCTTTCTTTAACCAGACTCTGAAGACATGCAGGTTGCCTGGTGTGGCTCATTTGTGGGCGTGTAAACTGCTGATGAACGTGCGGCCTTGAGGATGCTACCGCTGAGACACTGAGGCCTGCTGAAGTCACTGTGGCTGAAAATGTCCTGGGCATGGCTGGCGGGCTGGAGCTCTAGTTATGCCGAGGCTTCACTCTGCTCTCTGATTTCTCAAACCTGTGCTGGCTTCACCTCCAAGTGGGGAAAATTCCCACCCTTTGTTTTTATCGTCCTTCAGAGGTTCCGAAGCAGCGCTGATTTGGGTGCCCAGTATTGCTTAGACCTTTGTACTAGGCAGCTCTTTTACATTTCTATTAATGGCCTCAACTCTCAGGCCCTGGCCCAGGGCCCTGGAGGGAGGGAAGGTTCAGGGAAAGAGGGTGAGTGGGTGGGGGTTTCCTGAGAGGATGCATAGAAGTCACAAAACGAGCCACATTCACTTAGTATGACTCCTCTCACTCTTTACAGGATACTTTTGTTAGAAGTGAGTTTCACTTCTTTATCTTTTCTTTGCCCTTTTTTCTCCACCACCAAACAGATTCCTTGTGGCTCTGATTCATCTGTTAGCCAGAAATGCTCAGACATGTCTGAGTCTAGGATGAATGCCATTTAGGCTTGAGTGGGGTTCTTTCCATATTCATTAGCAGTGACAAACGTGAGAGTGGATGCGGTAGCTAGGTTAAGGGAAAGGAAGATTTTTAAATGAAAAATGCTTGTAGTCCTCAGGTTTCTAAAATATTCTAGCAGTTGTTCTTGAGGGGGAGACTACTATATCTCATGGAAACTGAATATCATTTCAAAGGTTCTTGTACTTATCATGAGAACATAATACTAAAAATTGGATGCTCTTGTATTATTTTGTTTTTAAAAGTACTTCCACCTCATAATGTGTTCAGCAAACATTATTCAGAATTATTGTAAGCTCAATGTTTACAAATATTAAAGTTAGAAGAGATTGAGTAGTCAAAGGCCTATATTATACAAGTAAGCAGGCGACCGCTTACTCTAATGGGAGATTAGCTTGACTAACCAGGACTCTGCATAAAGACTTTTTTGTTTCTTTTAATTTTTTTGGTAATTATTTGAAATCCTCTAGCACCTCCTCTCATCTCTGCCTCTGGCATTTTATGGTGCAATAATACAAACCTAGCTCCTCACGATATTAACTGTTGGGTAGCCTTGAGGATAGTCTGCTAATTGGACAGCCTGCCTAGTTTTGAATTCAGGTGCCTCTACTTTCTAGCTGAATGAATCACGTTGACAAGTAACCTTAATCCTCTAAACCTCAATTTCCTGTTATATGAAATGGGATAAATAATATTGGTAGTACCTACCTCCTGGGTCATTAAGACTTAACTGAGATTATTAATAAAAGCTAGGACAGTGCAGGACTGTAGTAAAAGTGTAATAAACTTTTTTCTCACTAAAGTAAGTTGTTGTATGCCAAATTTTCCTCAGGAAAGCTGTTAGTGAAAGTGAGAGAACAGTTTAAATGAAAATTATCTTACCAAAAGAATGTTAAGCTTGACTCCCGAAAAATCTGTGATTTGTCTTTTTGTATAGGAAGATGAAGTTCTGGGAAAGACACACGAAGGAGCTTTGCTTCCTGCAGTACTTTCTGAAAGGAATGTCTGGGCCAAGGTCATAAATTGTCCTTTGCTGTGAATTTGAATCACCACTTTGCTCTCTTCTGTCTAGACCAGCAAGGTCTAAAAGGTAGTCACTTGACACATCTGGCTGTTAAGCACTCGAATGTGGCTAATCTGAATTAAGGTGTGGTGTTAGTATAAAATACTCACCAGAGATGATAGTTAATAATATTGTCTTGCATATTTGAAAGCTGTTAAGAGAGTAGGTCTTAAAAGTACTCATCACACGGAAAAATTGTTTTGTAACCATGTGTGGTGGCAGATTTTAACCAGATTTATTATAATGATAATTTTGCAATATATACAAATATCAAATCATTATGTTGTACACCTGAAACTAATAATATATTGATTATATCTTAATTTAAAAAATACACACTAGATTTTGAAGGTAAGTATAAAAAATGTAGAATAGTTTATTTGCTATTTTAAAATATTGATTGCATGTTGAAATAATATTTTGGATATTTTTAAAAGAAATATATTATGAAAATTAATTTTACATGTTTCTTTTTACTTTTTAAATGTAGCTGCTAGAAAATTGAAAATTATCTCCTTTGCTGGAATGATATTTCCATAGGACAGTGTTATGATCCAGGTACATTTATGACTTTTCTTTCCCACTCAGGGATGCATAGAAAGGACTTAACTTCTGAAAAAATTAATACCGAGGCAGGTTACCTTTTTAATGTCAAACTATTCCCATTACATTTGTAACATATTTATATATCTAATGCTCAACAGAGTGAACTCCAGATTCAGACTTTGTGGCTTCAAATCCAGACACCATCACTGAATATCTGTATGATCTTGGACAGGTGTCTGAATCTGTCTGAATCTTATTTATTTTTTTCCCCATGAACCACAGGGGTGATATTATTATTTAGGTCTACAAACTCAGATATGCAATACAATAAATAGACTTTATTTTTCCATAACTGAAATTAATTTCTATTATGAATACCCGATCCATCTGTTGGTGAAAACAGTCTCAGTCCTTTCAGAGCTCACCTCCCTTCATGTACACAAAGCGTCCATTTCCTCTGAGTAGTGCTAAGGTAAGGGGGGAAGAGCACATGGTCCTGGGTGGCATCTTCTTCCTGCTGGCATTAGCCAGGCCATCCTCTCACCTGTCTGGGGTTTAGTTATCAAGGCTGCTCTTTCTTCCTCCTCCCAAGGGCAAGGCCTCTTCAGGAGCCGGAGCTCTCCCTTCTATGTGAGACCCACTTTAGATCGAAAACCATCATCCAGTTACAAAACCCACCTCATAGGTAGATTAAGAGGAATAAATAAGAGGATCCATATAAAGTGTGTAGCACAATGCCTGATTCAAATTTAGCATCTAATAAAGGTAATTATGATTGTTAGTGTTGTTGATGCTGCACTTCTTGTTCTCAGCCAGTCTTGCCCTTTGGGTTTCCATTTTTAGCTGCCAGGAAAGGGGTGGGTGAGGTTGTCTTTTTTTTTCCCCCTCCTTTTTTTAGTAGTTGAGAGTGAAACTAGTAGGAGAGAAACTGGATACCCTGGAGGAAAGCAAAACATAGCAAAACATTGGTCTTTAATTAATCTTTGGTTTTGATCAAGAGTTAGCAGCTAGGATTGGTGCTGGGAAGACTTGGGCATGTGGATAGTGGGGTAAAGACTGCTGGGTCTTCTAACATTGGAAGGTGCTATTTAATGATAGAAATAACAATGTCATAAATATTTATTAAGTACTCCAATAAACCACTCATGGTGTGGAGGATGCAAAAGAAGTGGAAGTCATAGTTCATGCATCTGAAGAACTCACAATTGGATAAACAAAACATATGTGTTGCATTTCTAAAATAAGAGATGATAGTGGGTTGGCTGACTGTTTCTGCATGGTCTCATATGGTGGCAGTACTTTGTTGGTGATGTCAAAGTTCAGGCGATACTTTGCCAGGGATAAAAAACTCAGTTTGTTAGTGCACTTTAGCTAATAGAAATATCAGAGAATTTTTCTTTCTAAACTCAAAATAAACTAAATCATAATCAGAATGTTGTATTAATATACATAGGTTTATTCCTTTCAAGTGAGAATGATCATGTAAAATTTAGTGACTGCTAATACCTACTAGAAGATAAAATGAACAATTTTCAATTTTTATTAATATTCATTTATTAATACATTCATTTTTGTCATCTGTTGGATATTAGCTGACACTAAATTTTACTTTAAATGGAAATTCTTTAGCATCGAAAATTTTATCTACTAATTATATTTTTAAATATGAAGAATGGGAAAAGACTTTCAATATTAAGATTTTAGTAGTTAGAAGATCTCAGATCAGCATGTGGAAAACCAGTGTTTCTCAAGAGGATGGGATGGAAACCACTGCTACAAATTTTGAATGCCTTATTGTCTTGATGCTTCTCTTCTGTGCACTTACATTTATTAAGAGGTTAAAACTTGCTCTGATCTTTGAATGAGGTATTATACCTGGATTAGAATAAAGAAATAGGACATATAAACTGGAGAGTGAATAAAAGTACAGGAGAGAGATGTGCAGACAGACTTTTACTAGAATGCAGAGGAGAATAAAGTTAGAGACGAACAGGAGAAAACATTGTTTGGAGGCTAGATTTGATAGGCAATATGACCGTGCTGTATCTTATTAAATTGCACAGTGCCATGAAGAGAGTGATATTTGTAGAGAAAAGAAAAACAAAAAACAAAAACCAAAAAACATGAACTAAAAGGCTTATAAATCTCTTAAGAATATTAGAATTTGGAGTGTTAATTTACATTTAGCTGGATGTTAAGATGCTATGCCATCTAATAAAATTTATTTAAAGTTTTTTCTACTCTATAGCTCCATTTTTAAAATGTTAAAGTTTTGGAAAAAAAGAGGGCTTATTTTGTGATTAATTTCTGTTAGCACTTGTTAAAAGTCATTTCACAAGCAGTTCTTTGAAACATTGTTTAAAGAATCAGCAATTCTGAACTACAATGAGAACTATAAAGCTTCTGATTTTAAACCTTTGCTTCTCAAAGCTGCCTTATTTAGATGCTAATTTGAGGCCAAAGGTAGCATTTGCCCCCAGCATCTGAGGTAGAGTTATCAGATCTTCTTGTTTCAATATTTCCTGCCCTGTCTTCTCTAAATTTTACTTAATAACATTAAAATGAGCTATAGAATATTAGAACTGTAAATGATCTTGCTTCACATGGTTGTGAACTCTGTGTTTTTCTGGAGTTCTCTAAGGGATTGGAGGAAATACAATTCAAAGTAGTCTATTTTTTCTAGGTAGTCATAGGGATTGGGCCAACCTCATAACTTGGCCCAAATCTCAACATCTTTTCTGTGCTCTGTATCTACAGACAGTCCCTTATGCGTTCTTCTGATTTCTTTATCTGATCCCTTCTTTGTTAAATTTGGTACTCAGTTTCATAGAATCTTCCCCTCTACAAATGAATAGACTATGGCATATATATTTCCATGTCATGACTTCAGTAAATGTAGCAATGCTTGTTCCCACCTTCACGGTATGTTCATCAATGTGGTGGTTAATTAGATGTGTCCACTTGGCAATGTCACTGTACCTAGATATTTGATCAAACACTAGTCTAGATGTTGCCATGAAGGTATTTTTAAATGAGATTAACATTTAAATCAGGAGACTTTGAGTAAAACAGACTACCCTCCATAATGTGAGTGGCCTCATCTCATCAAAGTTGAAAGCCATAAAAGAGAAAAGACTGCTTTCCCTGAGGAAGAGGAAGATCCTGCGTGCAGTCTGCCCTCAGACTCAAGGTGCGGCATCAACTCTTCCCTATGTTGCCAGCCTGCAGGCCTGGATTGGCGCAAAAACAAACCCTTGCAGACTTCCTGCTTGCCAGCCTCCACAGGTATGTGAGACTGTTCCTTAAAATAAATCCCCGCCCCCCCCCCATTCTGTCAGTTTTGTTTCTCTTGAGAACCCTAATATGATCAGTCAGTCAGGATTAATGGTCTACCTCTGGCCAAAATTCATCTATAATCCTATGTGTTAGAGTTTAAAGTGAGAGACTAGAGTCACATATTCTAGATGAATGAATCAGTTTTCGTGAGTAAAGAGGAGAAAAATTGAGATCCAGAAACAAGGAGAGCATTTGCTCAGCATGATTTTATTATTGTCTAATAGCTATCTCCTCAAATAGAAGATTTTGCTGTATCAGACATTACTTACCATTGGGAGCAGGTCCAAGTTTGTTTATACAGTTTGGGGAGCTTTCTTAGGAGAATACAAAAGAACTACTACCAAATTAGATATGAAAGTGAGTATATATTTAGGTTGAGGAAAGGAATTACAAGAATCACAACTACTTATAGAAGTTTAAAGCTGATAAATACTGTAAACATCATAAAATATACAAAAGAAAACATATACTTTTATTAATTGCCTGATATACCTTGATATTATCCTCCCATAGTGTATATTTTTCATTACCATTTCAGAATAAAAAGTTAATTTACTCTGTAAATTTCAAACTGTGTCTCTCTTGCACTACCAACAAAATTTCATGCCAGACGCTGACACATTCATGTGGAGATAAGACCTTGACCCACACCTTCCCGTCACCACAGTGTGTGAGTGTGCATAGTGTTTATTGGAAAGATGTATTTCTGAAAGCCTTTCCCACACTGAGGTGACTGGTAATAATTAACTATACATGAATGTGACTGTAAGCAGTATAAATATATCCCACAAAACCTAAACTAAATGTATCACTGACTTAATTTTCCTTACTAGAGTCTAAAAGTGCCACAGCCACTCTAGTGCCACCCAATGTGAGGAGACATGTGATGGAGGGGAAATCAGAGTGGAAAGAAACAGAGGTCCTATGATAAGATAAAATATCCTCATTTTGTAAATTTTACAAAAACATACAATTATGTGACCATGACCTTGAAAGGGACTTGGGTAAATGAGAGTCCCCAAAGCTTAAGCCTCTGGCTCTCACAGTTGTATGGCATTCTTCTCTTTCCTACTTCTAAATAACTGTTCAAAGAATCACTTATTAATGTAAATTTATTAATATATTTTCATGCTATTGGGATTAATGTGTGAAATTTTTCATAATTAACTGTAAATATTTATAGTGTGAGTATGGGAACTACACATGAATAGGAAATGAAATATCTTTAAGTTATATATTTGCAATGAATATTTTAGAGCAGTAATTAAATCCTGCTTATACTTTTGGTTGACATAAAATTATATATATATATATATATATATATATATATATATTTTTTTTTTTGGATATGGCTTTTTCTTTTTCACCCTCAGAAATGCAGAGGAAAGACACAAGAAAAAAGTGAAATGGGCCAGTTTTTATTATGGGAGGCTGACTTCAGAAACAAAATATGTACTGAAGCCATTCACAGAAGTGATTTCAAAACAAAATTACCATTGGCTTTCAAATGGAAATTCCAGGGAGAATATGTTAATAAAAAATGTGATGGTTATAATGGCAACCCTAATGATGATATTATATGTGTGTTGTTAGATGAATGATTATCCTAATCTGTGACCTTTTTTTCAGTCTTTAAGGGGGTAGACTGAAATTGGTGTTTTATAGGATCATAATTCATTCACTTTTCCTTAGCTCATTAAAATGACTTTGCCATTATTTCTAAATTTCATCATATGGTAAGGCCATGCACATATGGCTCAGAGAATCAGACTGACAGGAACTTTTAGTCAGTTTTAATTTTGCTTTCATTACTCACAGGACTAAAACCTCTCTCTATAAAATCAGTTATTCGGCCTCTCTCATTGATTCTGAAAGAGGCTTATACTTGAATATGCATAGGAATCTGTGGCAGACTGGTGCACTGGTGGTGGTCACTACAAAACTATGCCTCTCGATACTAGTTGTGTTACACCCTTCCACAAAAGTTCTGGGCTTGGCCATATGACTGGTCGTGGTCAATGGACATTAGCAAATGTGATCAAGCAAGGCTTGTTGAGGGCTTGCACATTCAAATTGTCCTCTCAGAAAACTCCATCTTGGAACCCAGGTATCATAGTGTAAGGAAGTCCAGGCTATATTGCTAGAGGGAGACACCATGTGGAATGATCCTGGAGGATGACACACCACGTGGGGAGAATGGCCGCTTAGAAGAAAACCAACATTTTCCAGCCAGATTTCCATATGAGAATATGAGAGACCTCAGCTGACACTCACTACATAGAATGGAACCACCCAATTAACCCACAGAAATGTGAAAAATAGTACATCATCGTGGCTTTAAATTGATAAGTTTTGGTTTCTAGAGCAGAAATTATGAAAAAAGAAATAAAAAACTTATTTTAAATTATCTCACCTATATATGAAAATCTGAAAGTGATTTGAATGAGGATTGTAGAGCCTTATTAAGTCTAATGCCCATAAAGTGACATTTATTCAAGCAGTTTACATGTACAGCATTATAATCTAAGAGCTAACATATATTAGGTACTTACTATATATTAGCATTATACTAAACAGTTCACATTTATTAATTTTAGAAATCTGTACAACAATTTTATTGGGTAGACACTATGTTTGTTCCTATTTTATAGATGAGGGGGCCGAGACTTAAAGATGATAAAAAAGTTTGCCTAAAGTTACATAGCTACCATAAAGTATGTGGAAGATATACAAAAAAATTGTAAAATGCATACTCTATAATGCACAGTCTTTAAAAAGGTCTATACTCATGAAATTATTATAAAAGGTGATAATATTGTAACATATTAATGTAGTATTAGTTAGAAGATCGTAGTATTTTGAATCAGAATGACACAAATTTAAATGGTGGCTATGCTGCCAGCTATGTGACCTTCAACAATTCGTGTAAACTTTCTGAGCTTCAGTTTCCTTACCTATAAGATGATTAGAGAATGTCTCTTCTATGGCTGTTGAGAGTGTAACATGGACAGTGATGTGTTGGAGCCAGCTTGTACCCACTTCTGACTGTGCTCGTTTCTTCTGAAACTTGTGTTCGGGGACATCATGTTGGTAGCTTAAAAGCAGCCCTCTAGGGAGTATTACCACCATGAAAATATTAGACTTTCTGTCTGTAGTCCAAAAAAATCTGATTTCTCGACTGATATACAACAAGGGAGAATACTCAGAAAAACTGTGCAGTGTCACTCTGGACAAAAGGAGCAGAGACTCATGTATGTAAGTGTTGGGCTACTTCTGGAGGGTTCTGAGGAGAGAGTAGGGGAAGGCAAGATCCATTCTGGTTGGTTGCTGTTTCTGAGACAGGGTTAGAAGAAGTGGGTATTAACTGGGGATTTTGCTTGCTGCTGTGAGGATAGGAAAGTTTAGCAGTTGGGGATCCAACTGGGAATAGCAAAGGGCATATCTTTGGTAAGAACATAGTGATTACTCATACAGGGGGTTGTTATGACATTTTACAGCCACATAATCTTGGGAAAAGCAAGATTTGTCCCATTAACTTTGCGGTTGGCTTTATGTGTTTGTCCTTTTAGTCTGATTAACAGACTGGTTATTTTTGCTCTTCAGTAGGAGCTAATTTTTACTGTCTCAAAAAGTCTTTCAAAAATTAGCAAACACTGAAAATTAGGGCTTTTTATTTTTCCTGAAAACCTAGTCATTAAACATTTACCAGCACATTATTGCTTGTTTGTTCTTATATACCTGTCCTTTAGGAGAGAATTTCTAAGACTCAATGGACACAGTTGAATCCCATATATATAACTAATAAAAGTCTAATGTCCTCCTCAGGTGTTTCTTAGAATCTCCAGAGAATGCTTATGTTTTATAAATCTAGCCTTAAGTATCTAACTTTGGGTTACTTACCCATGTCAGAATTTCTCTGAGACTGTGTGAGGATTCTTGTCATAACTACCTGACTAAAAGAAACTTAAAACATATCTTCTCAGAAAATAGGAAGCCTTTTCTCCAGGACAAAAAAATAAATAAAAATAAAAATAAAAAAATTGATTTCTCACCTTAGTCTGTAAAAATTTCTTAAAACCACTAAAAATATTCCAGATTTTCTAGCTTCAACAAGCTGACACAGTGACTATACATAAGAAAGTGGAAATGGTTAGAATTGTGTCTGTCCAGAACTTTAACTGTACAAAGAGAGTACATGTTAGTCTATCTGTTTAGGTAATATTGATGGGGAAATGACCATACTTTTACATATCCAATGCATTTGTTCAAAGATACAGATGCAATTGTTAGGCAAAATACAAACATCCATTAGAGCAGGTCACCATGGACTGGTACCATCTGTGGCCTGTTAGGAAATGGGTTGCACAGCAGGAGGTGAGCGGTGGCCAAGCAAGCCAGCAAAGCTTCATCTGTATTTGCAGCCACTCCTGAGTGCTAACATTACTACCTCAGCCCCACCTCAGATCATCAGGCATTAGATTCTCATAGGAGGACCGGTCCCTGGTACCAAAAAGGTTGGGGACCCCTGCTTAGAGAAATTTTCAATCACGATGTTTTAAAATGCAAACTTATTTGTGTTCCCTCAAATATTATATACATTTTGAAAGGAAAATAAATTGTCTCTATAATAAATAGAAATTAAAGAACTTTGAAGATGCACATACTGTTGGAATTGAAAGGAATCTGAGATCATCTTAAAATTTTTGGATTATGGACCTGCTTGTGAATTTGAAGCTATGGACCTTCTTCCCAGAAAAATGCATATGCCCTAGTGCATGCGTGCATATGTACCGCCGTCGCAGAGTTCCAATGTTTCTGGACTCCTTTGAGCTCATCATATACTCCAGTCTAAGGGAAAACTCTGAATCCAGATTTCCATTTTCCTTCATTTTATTCATAAAGTTATCAAGCCAAAGTGACAGACTGAAGCAGTAGTAGATCTAGGATTACAAGTAACAACTCTTGCTTTAATAGGCTACTGACACTCATGTCTTCTCTCATCAACTCTTTCTCCACTACCACCAACATGAGACAGCTAACCTGGAAGGTTTCAAGTCTTGTGACAAGAAATAGGTTTGAAAAGGCCATACAGTATGGTGGTTCAATGCACAGGCTTTGGAGTCAGGCTAAGCGTAAGCTTGAGGACTGGCTTTGCTTCAGAATTTAGCTACTGTTCAATTGTTATAGACTTCATTTTATCATTATAATATGGGGAAAAAAATACTGGAATTAATTGTTGTGAAGATTAAACAAGAATAATAGGTACAAAGTACTTAATGCTTGTGTTCTCCAAAATTGGATAGACAGACAAACAGACATGGAATCACAACTTACAGGAGGAGAAACACATGAGCAGAAACCTCTGTGGAAACCAGTATTAGGCTAAGAAAACCTAAACTGTAATTTGTGAATTGCTGGAGGCTCGATGTGAACAAATCTGAGAGTTAGGACTTCTGGGAGAGCCCAGGCTTTGGGGGCGTACCCACACTTTTCTGAGATTTACCTCCAGGAGATTTACCAGGTTCTCACAGTGAAGACTGGAGGAAAATCCCATTTTGAATCATTTTGAAACACACCAGAGCATTCTGCTCTTAACAAGGGCTGTCCCATGATCTCAGTCTTCCGATGAATCTAAGAGTGTTTGATTTTCAGTTCAGCTTATTACCTCTAGTGATGGAGTGATGACCTCCAAGCTCTTTACATGTTGGACTGGAAACTAGAAGCCTTATACCACTCTTCTGTGGACATATTTATTTCTCTTGGGTAAATACCTGGAAGTAGAATTGCTTAATGAAGATTTTTAGTGTGTCTTTTGTTGGCAATACAGAATTATGACTATATTTAAGTAGTGTATTTCAATTTTTTTCTGAAATTCAAGTAAATATGAGTGTATATTTGGGGAATGGTTCTTAAAAAAACGACAGTATCATAACATTGTTTTGTTGTCAGCTTTGAGATGTGCAGCTAGACATTTAATATTGTAGAGAAAAGGTCTCACCAAAGAAATCTTCCTGATGTTTTTTTTAATGCTTTGTCAAGAAGCCCTTTGTCCATCCTTGGGTGATGGGCTAGTCATGAGTGAGGATTGGAAGGTATTCCTTTCCTCCATGCCCCTCCATGCCTATTATTCCAAGAAGTGTAGAGAAGTTCTGGGGTTCTAAGATCTGGCATTGACTGTGGTGTATCAAGGGGGTTATCAGGAGCGTAGACTGGACCCATCTAGCACCTTAGCCCAGGGCTGATGACCAAGTCAGAGTGCCCCACCACATGGGCATGAGGGAAGTATCTTGCCTAAACACCACATGAGGATATTCCTGGGACTATGGGAAAGCTCTGGAGAATGACCGGAAACTGGTGGGGATGGGGAAGAGGCTGCTCACTGATTATTTAAAGAGAGGATTAGAGCTGATCTTTTATCCCAAGCTGGTGACAAAGGGGAGTTATGCCTGTTATATAACTAGTGGCCACAAATGAAACAAATATAGTAAATTATTTATATTGTAAAAGTTAACCTTATGTTAACATTATTCAAGTTATCCTTTTAAAATCACTTTACTTGTTTTTATTCTATTTTTATGCAGATCTGAATGTCTTTGAATAATTACTAATGAGAAATTTTATATTTTGCAGTTTTATTTATAAAAAAATCTAAAATTTTAATATAAGCAAAAAATAAATATGTTCTGGGTCATCTGATTGAACATTTATAATTGAGCATGATCTCAAGATTTCTGTGGGGTAGCATTTATGTTTATTACATACATTTTATCCAGTAAAGGCCAAATGACATCATCATGTGCTGTACTGATTATATTTTCAGAGTAGTTTAAATTGAGAGAAATGATTAGGAATTGTTTCTTATGGTACACGATAGTATCATAGTTACATTACAAAAAATCATATTGTGAAAATCTCTAATTTATTCACCACTTCCCCTGCCCCTGCCAACTTGGAGAATTCTCTTAATACCAAGAGTAGTAGTAAATATACAAAATACTTTTTAATTAAATAGAAAATTTTACTTTTTAGTGTTGAATGTTAGCACTAAGTTTTGATTGATTCATCAAAAATAATTGATAGTTTAAAAGGAATACACTAATAAAAATAGTGGCAGAGCACAGAAGATATTATAGTAGAGAGAATAATCTATGTGATATAATAATGATGGATCTATGATATTATACATCTGTCTAAAACCCATAGAATGTACAACACCAGGGAGAACCTTAAGTCAACTATGGACCTTGGCTGATTATGATGTGTCAATGTAGGTTCATCCTTGGTATAAAATGTACCATTTTTATGAGTGATGTTGATAACTGTGGAGGATATGAGTGTGCAGGGACAGAAGGTATATGAGAAATCTGTACCTCCCTCTCAATTTTGTTGTAAACCTAATACTGTTCTAAAAAATAGTCTTATAAAAAAAATTAAAAACATCTCCCCTCCAAAAATAACAATATAACAACTCAAATGAGGGATCATTAGGCTTAATATCAAAATAATCAAATTGAGCATTTGTTATCTATTGCTACATAACAAATTACCACAAATTTAGCAGCTTTAAACAACCCATATTTATTATCTCACAGTTTCTGTGTGCCAGGAGTCTGAGAGTGTCTTTGCTGTGTGCTCTGCTTAGGATTCACCAGGCTTTGGTCAAGGCTCCCACTTGCCTGTGTTCCAATTTGGAGCCTTGACTGGGAAGCTCACGTTGTTCACAGAGTTACTGCACTTGCAGCTGTAGGATTCATGGCAGCTTACTTCTTCAAACTGGCGTGGGGGCGGGGAGGGAGGGACAGAGAGAGGGAGAGAGAGAAAGAGAGATTCCATCAAGATGGAATCCTATATGACATACTGTAATTGTGAAAGTGCCATCTCATCACCTTTGCCATATTCTATTGGTCTGAAGGAAGTTACAGATTCCTAAACACTCAAGGGGAGGGGATTATACAAGGGTGTGAATACCAGGAGGCAGGTATTTGAGGCTACTTATAAGTCTGTTCACTCTGCAATAAATGAAGTGTAAAACTTGCGGGTAATCTACTCTTAAACCCAACAGTTATCATTCGTTTAGCAAAGCAATATCATCTATCACATAAAACTAATGTAATTAATAATGAAAGTAATTTTACACTGGTAATACATGACAAGTTTTCTTCATTAAAGAGGACTCTATATATTACAAGCCTAACTGGAAGTAAATTGTTGTCTTCAGAAGAAAAAAGTTCTGTTATTGGGATGATGTATATATTAATTATTTAAATTGGCACCTATATGAAAGTATTAATTTCCTAGTGCTGCTGTAACAAAGTAGGACAAACTTGGTAGCTTAAAACAACAGAAAGTCATTCTCTCAAAGTTTCAAAGGCTAGAAATCTGAAAGAAAGTTGTCAGCAGGGCCATGTTCTTTCTGAAGGCTCTAGGAAAAGAATCTTGCCTTTCTGCTTCCTAGATTCTGGTGATTGCTAGAAATCCTTGGCATTCCTTGGCTTGTAGATGCATCACTCTGATCTCTGCTTCTGTTGTCACATGACATTCTCTCTCTGTATCTTTTCTTGTAAGGACACTGGTTATATTGGATTAAGGGGCCAATATGACCTAAGTTTAATTTAACTAATTATGTCTGCAACAACCTTGGTTCCAAATAAGTTTA
>CM053501.1:47016422-47098580 GCA_028627145.1 Eidolon dupreanum | reverse complement strand
TCAGCTGTGCCTAGACTCCTGACTTACAGGAACAATGAGATAATACTGTTTTATGGCACTCAATTTTGGTGTTATTATACTTCAGTATATAACTGATATTCACCATTTAAGTTTTTCTTCTGTGTTATTCTCAACAAATATGAAACTTGAGGATAGGTTTTACATTTTCTTTTATTTTAAAAAAGCAAGTATAGTCTAGTGTAGCTTAATATAGCATAGCCTAAGTGTCACTGTAAGCTTTCTATGGATGATTTCTTAATGTCAGATGAAATTCTTGCCTGTTATGAACACTGAAGAAAATCCTAGAGATTTGACCATTAAGGTTTAATTAGAGTTGATGGGGTTAATTATTGTAGTCATATGAACAACATAATTATGCTGTATGTTTGCTTTTAACTGAAGTGCTGGTGCTTTTGTTCTGGACATTGAAGTACATGAAATGTATTTGGTTTGGCAGTTTCAATTAGTTGGATATAGTGTTATTATTGTCTTCAAAAGGTTGGGTTTATAATAGAACAATTAGCCATCTAACATACTGTTGTCTGTTCTGTTTATTTATTCTGAAAGAAGTAGAAAAGCTAATTTTTTTAGTCAAGAAAAAAATTTTCTGGTTTCAGTCCAAAGGTGATGTAAATCTGCAACATAAAGCCTTGAGAAAAGAAGAATTGAATATAGATGAGTTCCATTTTGATTGTCTTTAGTTATTCCATTGATATTAATACCATTGAAAGTAAAGACAATGGTAATGAATCTGGTAGTACACTAGGATGTTGAAAACAATTTTAAAGAAATTTTATAATAATTTAATTTTGAAAAATTTCAAGCATTTCTTTGGACATTTAACTCAAATTTGTTCTAAATAGTTTATTTAAACATCTTGTTGAATAAGTCTCTGCAGCGTTATTAGTTGAACTATCTGGTTTATGAATAAACTTGAGTAGATTCTGAACACATTGGTCGGAGTCCAAATGTAAATGGACTTAGGAGAAGTCTTGTAGAATTGGGAGGAGAAAACTGAGACTGATTCTTTGAATTTATGTGGTAAGTTTTTCTTTTTTAATTCAAAGCATTTTTTCTATGTAATCTTGTGAGATAGGAATTAATATATAACTGATTTATTGTTACAACTGATTAATATAAAAACTGGAAATAACTGCTGACATTATTCAGTCCCAAAAAGGCTGTGCCCATAATGGTAATTATAACATATTTTTCATTCTATTAGAACCTTCTCAAGAGCTCCCATGACCTTCATTGTCACATTTCAATTTTGTACCCATTATAACAAAATGAAATGTTCTGTTAATATTTATATCTTCTTTGAGATTGAATATTCTGGATATTTTAATTGCAATGAGATAGAAATGTCAAGGACACTAAGATATAGAAATAAGACAATATCACAGAATTTTTTATTTCCTATTAAGTATAATGCCCAAATAATAGTTATTACCTGTATTGCTTCTGTGTCTCAAGACAAGATACTTTTACTTGTGTAAGAGTGGTGGGTCCTAAAGTAGTGTTTTTGGTGCTGAAATAGATAACTGGTATGTGTGTATATGTGTGTGTGTGTGTGTGTGTGTGTGTGTGTGTGTGTGCATGTGTGCTTTTGTCTGGTGTCTACAGCCTCCAGCTGAACCTCTTCAAAGAATTTCTGGGCTACCAATCTAGTGAGGAAAGGAATATGTCTTTTCCATTTGTTACTCTCACTAAGGCAAGTATTTTATATACGTACTAAATTTAACTGAAATCTCAGTTCATAATCTAGTCAGGCCTGAATATATGAATTTTGGAGGCAAATCTTCAATAAGGTAAGCCAGCTGGATCTCTAAACAAAAGGTATTTCGAACAAAGGACTGACATATGTTATTATGGTAGTTGGCCCCCAAGATAGTCCCAATTGATCTTTACCTCATAGAATCTGTGCTCTTGTGTAGTCTCCTTCCACACAGACCACAGTGACCAATAGAATTCAGAGGAAGCATTAATCTAGGTGTTGCTGAGGAAGTATTTTATAGATATGGTTAACATCAATAATCAATGGACTTTAAGTAACGTGCGTGGGCCTCATCCAATTAATTACAGGTCTTAAGAGCAAAAACTCAGGTTTTCTGAAGAATTTCTGCCTCAAGACTGTAGTATCAACTTTTGCCTAGGTTTCCAGCCTGTCAGCCTGCAGGTTTCAAATTTATTAGTGCCGCCCTCCCCGCCCCCGCCTGCCCGCCCCCCAAATCCGGTGAGCCAATTTCTTAAAATAGATTTCTCTCTCTCTCTCTCTCTCTCTCTCTCTCTCTCTCTCTCCCTCTCCCCCTCCCTCCCCACCTGTCTCTTTCTTCACACACACACTATTGTTTTTTTTGTTTGTTTTTCGTTTGGAGAAATCTGACTGATAGTTATTGCTCAGGGAGTATGAGTTTGTTTCTCTCCATTTTCCCAGGCTTCTTTAGCTAATTTCATGCCAAAGGTTCAGACTGGACAGTGGACTGTGAGCAATAGTGAGCTGTCATATTTAGTTCAAGCCACTGAGGAGCCAGGATACCTTCTCTTCTTCCCTAGATGGGTAGGACCTTGGAAACTATGTGCCAAAACAAAATACCTATGCTGTGAAAGAAGGCAGCCCAACTAGTATTGGACTGTGATGTGAACAAAATTAAATCTCTGTTGTGTTAAATAACTGAAATGTGAAATTTTATTTTTTTCACCAGAGTTTATTTTATCTTGAATAACATATTATCTAAATGGAAGAAAATTGGGCCATGGGCACATTAATCAGAGGTCTTCTGCTTGTAAGTGAATGAAAAGCCATCTCGATTCATTTTTTTTTTTTAAAAGAAAGAGAACTGAATGGCTTATATAATAGAATGTTTTAAGAGCAGATCTTCAGATTTAGTCATAGGTAGATCCGAAGAATCAAAAACAGTCATCAGAATTTGGGTCTTGCTTTTAGTCTAACTTACACTTTTAGGCTTTTTTTTTTTTTTTTTTTTTTAACCAGCAATGGCTAGGGGATGATTCTGGTTCACCTGACCAGGCAATGTCCCTGACTCTGAACCATCTGCTATTGCTGGATTATGGGTTAAACTCATTGGCCAAATTATGCATAGGCCTATCCTTAGAGATGGTAAGGTTGGGGGACTAGTAATATCAGCCCCACTTATATCACGAGGACTGAAAATTGATTAGAGATATTCTCCAAAGAAAAATTGGACTGCTGTGACCAGAAGTGGAAAGGAAGTCAGGCAGTAAAACAATAGGTTTCCATTGCAAGGGAGTAGATTACATGCCTTGTATATCAGGAGGAAGGAAACTGGGTTGCATGTATAGAAACAAATGTATTTGCTGAACATGCTTTTTAAAATTGGAGTATTATGGTAAATGAGTGATAAGCTAGCCATGTAACTGACAATTGGGAGAGTAGCTGTTGCAGTGTGATAATTCATTTTAATCAAAGATAAAGGAGACAATTTGTCACATCAAGACCAAGTATATCAATAATACATCTATCAATGTATAGACAATGTCACATCTGATTGAAAATAATTATTTCAATATTATACCTCTCAAAAAATAAGAAGGCAAGGGCAGGTTATTCCATATTGAAATCTTACCCACAATTCATTATTTAGATAATAATGACATATTTAGAACATGTTGAGAGAGCAATTAACAAGCTAACTGTTCAGCCATGTTCAAATATGTTTTATGTATTGTGACTAAAACGAGTCAAATAGAAAAAAGTAATTCAGATGGAAAACTCCTTGTTTCTCAGTTATATTGTGGTATTTATAGATAATAAGTTGCTAAATGAATGATGGCAATTATTCATTATAAAGTACGTATCGATGTGTATATCCATTATTAATCTAATTTTGTGACATACATATATTTCATAATTGGTAAAAATAAATAAAACTAAGCACAATTATATGTGTAAAGCACACTGAATACTTGCTAAAAATGTGAAAATATTATAAAATGATTAATTTAAGAGGTTTTGAGAATAATTTAACCAGCAATTGGGATTGGTTGGGTGGGTGCCATAAAGAAGACAAGAAATTCAAATCACTTTTTCCTTTCTCCCTTGTTTTTCCTTTGCTTTTTAAAAAAGCAAAAATATTGACTACAAATATAAAAATCAAGAGTCTAGTAAAAGACTGGGAGAACAGTGAAATAGGGTACATGTTAATTTTCTGCCAAGTTTCAAGATTATGTTACTGAATTTTAATGGACATGACAAAACTGGAGTTGGTAGCATCTCATAGACATTTGGAAATTTATAGAAGTTTGGTATATATTGCAATATATATAAAATGTAGACATACAAACATAAAAAATTATAAATAAAAGTTTAAAAGGCACCTGCTTTCAAAACAAACAAGTCAAAAAGCTGTGAAAGACCTGCACTAATAGATTATTTTTTCCCCTAAATCACTTTTTAGTCTTGCTGTGATGTTTTGATCTGTTGTAGCAGATTCTTTTCTAAGTTTTTGAATCAAGCTCACTGCACTTCTATTCATATGTTAATCTAGTAACTAGTCATATCCTGGGCACATCACATTACTTCTCTAAGCTCAAAGCATTTAGGAACTGTTTTCAAAGAAGTGAGAAGAGTTCAGATCTGCCTTACTCTAAATCTCACCTACAGTTTCTCAATCAGTTGCAGTGCCTTTCCTGTTGCACATGTTATGGGTGTTATGGTTGTGCTACCTGTGCTTGAAGATTCTCTGTTCACTCCTCCTTATCATGCATAGGGGCCCTATGGAGCACTTTCAGTCACCTGACCTCCAGTCTCCTATATAGTTTTAAATACTACAACATGAATTATGCTTCTTAATATTGAATCACTTTGGCTTTTTATAGTCTTACAGGAATCAGAAGACCTATGTTAGAATTTCAGCTCTCATATTAGCTATGTGATCTTAGACAGATGGCTTAAACTATTAGTGCTTCCATTCTTATTATTTATCCCTCTCATTTACTCATGAGATTTTCTCACCATTTTTTCCAGCTTTGTGAAGTTTCTAGTGATGCCAATGAATTTGAACTTATTTTAAATTATCTTGTATTTTTCTATTGTTTTACAATTCTTGTGTATTAAGTATGACTTTCCTCTGTAATTTTTGGGGAAATATATACATATATAATATAAATATATATAAATAAATTATAAATAAATACATATATTTATTTACAAATTATTTACAAATTAAATGTAGATTTGCACCCCACATTTTTAGTTGAATCTTTTCTCCCTCTTTCTCACTCCTTTTTTTTGGGGCAGGGACTGAGGGGCAGTAGACTACTGGCTGTCTTTAGGGTTGTGCAAACATTCAAGTGTATAAAAAATAGAAGAAGATCCTGGTCCTTAGTTTATTGTGTTGGTTGTCATTAATATTCATTCTGCTCAGTGACGCTGCTGGGAAGAGCTGCTTCTCTACCATTACTGAGGCACTGCTGCTCCAGAAGGACTCAGATGCCTTCACACTGGTTTTCTATACTGACTCAAGCTTTGCCACAGAGACTCTTTTCTCTGTGAAGTCTCAGGACTTTGAGGCGAGGATTCCACAGATGTCCAAAAGCCTTCTATCACCCCCTTCCTAGTCAAAGGATGACGGCACTGGGAGCAAGAGTTTGTGAATGTGCACCAAATTATGAAAACCATAAAGTCCTCCTGTACCTTCACTAGTCTCCCAGAAGCTATTCTTTCTTCTCATTTTCTAAAATTAGTCCAAGCACAATCTCTATCCCCTCTCCCCACAGATATTACCCAACCTAGTAACTGTAGGTGCTTAGAGTCTCCAACAAAAACCTAAAAAGGATTTGGCCCTTGGTGCCAGACAATCTCTGTTTCTGCCTTTGAAACCCAAAGCTGTCCACAAGCCTCAAGTAAAGGAAATCAGAGGACAGTGCTGGAAGTTCGGGGTCACAATTGTATTTCTTCTGAGAGTCTCATATAGGTATCAGAATAAGGCATTATCTCAGTAAATTATCCATGACATTGTTCTTCATGTATATTTTAAAAGGGTATCAATTTAAAATTCTGGAGTGAGCATGGCAAATGCATGACTTTGTAGGCGCTGCTTTCTCCCTCTCCCATGGCAGATATAGTTAATTAATAATTTCTATCAATGGTTTACACTTGCTTGTTAATTCTCAACATAATGGACAAAAAGCCAGTATTAATGAATTTGAATCAGAAATTAAGATTAGAATATGCTTACCATATGTTCCCTGAAGACTTTAATGTGAAAAATTCTGAAATTTAGTGATGTTGCCAATGTGACAGGGTAGAGTGGATAGATGTAGGGTGGTGGGGAGGAGAAAAAAGATGAGCATTTGACATTGTGTTTCACAGAGGTCGCTTGGAGAATGTACTCCTGGTGACTCCCTTGAACCTAGGATTTGCTCTGAAGCCTTTGTTCAGAGCACCTTGTACTTTGAGTCCATTCATTCATAATCAGGCTTGGGGAACAGATATATTTTAAAGAAAATTCCCAAATCAGGCAAGAGGAATTCTCTTGTCCTGGGGCAGGGTCATCCTTTTTGATCTTGGGCCTTCAATGGATTATATGAGTTTGGCCCACCCATGTTGAAGAGGACAATCTCCTTTACTCAGACAGTAGATTTAAATGTCAATCTCACCCAAAAAAACCTCTCACAGAAGCACCCGGGATAATTAATGTTTGACTAAATATCTGGACACCCTATGGCCCAGTCAATTTGACACATAAAGGTTCCAGCACACTTGGAAACATTTTCCTGAAAGAGCTGAAGTGGAGACAAATGAATTTTTACTCCGGGTCTAGTTTTTAAAAATGTCATGCAGACCGTAGTTTTATTTTGTGATATATATATGTATGTATATATTTATATATATTTGTTTGCGTCCCTGAAAGTTTAGTAGACTATGCAGATTCACTAGATTACAATTATAAATGATATTTCAGAGTGTTACTTCTCCAGATAACTAATATTCATTTAATAGAAGCATATTTAATTCTAATTCAGAAGACAACTTTATCTACAAGTTACAATTTGTCCTGTAATTCCAAGAGGGCAGCCTATTCAAAGCCTAAAAACACCATCGCATTAATCATATGTTTGCAACTTATTTACTTTAAGTTCTTATGTACATCTAATTTGTTATTTAACATATATCAGACATCTACACACAGGTACCCTTATATACACATTTAAACTATGCAATGAACTTTAAAATAAAATTTCCCTGTAGAATTTTTCTTATATCTATCATTTCTCTTTTTTCCAATTTGAATGGTGTTTGAAAACTAGATATTTGGCAAGCATTCCTAGGATTTTTGGCTTTTTCTCCTTTTATTTTCTAATGTAAAAGATAAACAACTGAGAGGAACAGAATTAAATTTGGTTGGCCTTGATATAATTGCAACTATTCATATTCCACAGCTACCAAACTTACTTCTAAAAAAATAGTAACAACCTTAGCCACAATCTAAATTTTGTCATACCAGCAAACCTTATAAACTCTGAAATCAAAACTAGCTATGCCAAGAGTTAAATCTAATTTAGTAGGCATGTGAATTTGAATAAATAAAATAAATGTGAATAAAATAACAAAATCAGAAAATAATTCTCACTTTTTCCAATTCATTTCTGGAAAATACATTTTAAACACATCGCATTTTCCCATAGGAACCTAAAATTGCAATTGTATCCCTGCTCAGTTACTCACTGTCAAATAAAAGAAAAAATGATTAACTTACAATAAACTTAATAATAAAATTATTTTGTAAGTGCTATGGAATTAGAAAAATAGTTTCTCTATATTTTCTGAGATTGTACTCAAAATATTCTACTCAGTGTTAAAATGCTGACAAGTAATTTACAATGTTAAAAAAATAAAAACTATGGTGGTCAAAGAAAACATGGGTACAGGCCTATTAGGCATCAGCTCTTAATGTTCCTTTTAGTCCAATCTTTGGAGCTACTACCACCACACCAGCATTCAACTATTCTGTTTAAATTTTCTAACTATTTGTGGAGTAAACTTCACTTTTGAATTGTATTAATCAGGACACTGTCATTTGCAAGTGCTAAAAAACCCAACAACTCAATTTGGTTTAGGCAAAAAAAATGGGAGAGACTTTATTTGTTCCCATAAATGAAAGTCACAGGGCTATGTTCTATAGGTCCTGTTGAATTCTAGGGGTCAAAGACGCTAACAGGAATCTTTCTCTTTATTCTTCAGCCCTGCGTTCTTTGTTTATCCTCAGTCAGGCTCTCTTCTTCCTACTGGCAAGATAACTTCTAGTAGCTCTAGAATTTATTCTTCCATTTTGGAACCATAGGACATAGACAGATTTGTCCCTCTGTAGTGTCAATAAAATCTAGTTAGTGAGTTTCATTGATCCAACTTTAGTAGGAGTCTGCAAATCAAAATGTGTTGTTCTGTTGAACTGTAACCATTTTATATATTTTTAGTTTATATACAACTTAATATATTATTAGTTTATATATTCATTTAAGGTTTTCTCTACTTCCTCTTTTTCTATTCCTCTTCCTTCCTTCCTTTTTTTTAAAATATCTTCTCATTTCAAAAAGAATTGGTATATCTGTGATTCTTATTGCTTTTTAAGGTTCTCTTTTAACATTTTGAACTTGTTTTTAAAGATAAGAATAATTTCGCAAGAAAATATAATCTCAAAGTGTTTTGTGGTTGATAATTTAATTATTTAAGAATTATTTTACTAATTTAATTATTAATTATTAAATTTAATAGATTTGTTTTGGTTAAAGTGATTTTTACAATAATGCATTTAAATGAATTGTTTAAAAAGTTCTTTTCTTATGTGTTAGTGAACTCTGAGGAGAGAATGTAATGCATGGCTGTTAAGGGCATTTAGACATATAAAAATGTATAAAAATATATATCTACATTGAAGAGGATAAAAGGTTCATATGCTGTTAGCACTTTTTGTGGTATTTTTTTAGTTTTTATATTGCTATATTCTTTTGTTTTTATCATTTAAATATTTATGAAGTATGAATAGATTCGAGCCACCTGCTGGTTTGAATAGATAGGCATGGTATCTTTAATGATAGCTCTTTTCCAGAATTTTTTAGTATCAAATATTCCATTTATTTTCAAACAAAACAAAATTTATTTGAATAACAAAACACATTTTTAAATTCAACTTTTTATAAAGTAAACTTTATTTACTTTTCATATATATATTTATTTATTTATGTATTTATGTATTTATTTATTTTTTATACCTACAGCACCTGGCTTCCTAGGTGGTCTCCCATCCAAGTACTTAACCAGGCCCGACCTTGCTTAGCTTCCGAGACCAGACCAGATTGGGCTTGTTCAGGGTAGCATGGCCATAGACTCTAATATATTTTTTTTTGATTACAAAACTCATATTGTACTTTTAGTTGAGACCAGATCTTATAAATATTTTAATGCTTCATTAATTAGAATTTATACTCCTTTGAAGAAGAAAGAAAAATTTTAGAGGAATTTAATCAGTACCTTTAGACTGATTGATATTCACATAATAAAGCTAAAATCTGTTACTTAACAATGACTTTTTAATTGAAGAACCATGATAAAAACTTACCATGTTCATATTGTGAATATCTAGCTGATAAGTGACAGACAAATACTTGGTGCTATTATATTATGCATTATAAGAATAATACTTTATTTTATTTCAGTGGAATCGTTATGTTGAAATAGTGGGACACAAGGAGGGTGTGCAATCATGAAGCAACTTAATTTTCTTCTTTTATTCTTTAAAACCTTTGTGATGGGGCCAATTCCTCTTGCTCTGTGGATAAACTTAAGGCTAGTTTCACAACTTTTCAGGCTACTTTTAGATCTTCTGGTCCCTCAAACAGTCTTAGGTCATTCAAATACTTATTTGCATGAAATAGACTTCAAGTTCATTGAAGTTAAAAATTCTTCCCTTCACTAAATTGGGCTATCATCTGTGGAAAAAGGGGCCTGGTTAGCTTCTTCTTTACTTCTCTAGAGAGTCCTTCTCCTTCTTTCCACTCTGGAGGCTGCCTCTTGTTCCTTCTTTAGGGTTGAAAGAGCTGTGGGGAGGGCAGATATTTTTATTGGCACTACGTGTCTGGCACTGGTCTGTGTTGGTTTCCTCTGGCCATGGCAACGTTTTTTCCTGTGCATTTTGGAAGCATCACACCTTCCCTCCATTGCTGGAGATCTTGCACCTAGGTGTCCTTGACGTTGCTGAATATATTTTTTGTTTGACTGTTAATATCCCCTTCTTCAGCTCTTAGGAGTCTATAAAGGTTTACTCCCTGCTGAATTACCTCATGTGGGAAGGCAATCTTCCTGGGCAGGACAACACCCAGGCCAATTGTCTTTTGTGTCAGGAATACACTGAGTTCAATGGAACAATCTCTCTTGACTCTGCCTTTAGAGAGAGTCCAACCATGGTCAGCTGCCAAGCAGAGATATTAGGTATGAGTCTGGTGTTAGGCAGCTGTGATCCATAAACTCCAGAGGAACTATGTCAAGCTTTCTGACTAGGTCATCAATGCCTTTGTGGTGGTACTAGTATATGCATGGTGGTCCACAGCAACCTGGGTCCACCTAATCTCTTCTAATCTTACCTTCCCTCTTCTCTTCTCTTCACTTTGCTTTACTTCTCTTCCCTTCTCTTCTTTTTCCTTCTCTCCCTCACTGCCCCCCTTCCCCCACCACTTTCTGGAAGTAATGGATCAGCTAAGGGGTCTGTATGGTCCCACATGAGCCTGGGGTTGGGGAGCAAAACAGTTTCTCAGGCACTTTATTTCCAAATTCTGGTTAGGTGATCTTGAACCTCTCTTTGGAATGCAGGACTGGTGCCATCTATTTTCCAAATCTGAGATATAGAGTTCTATTTAAACTCTATCACAAGCAAAGAATCACTAACTAGTTAAGGACATGATCTATTGTGTTTTCCTATTTGGGGGCCAGGTATTTGACAGCTGAAGTATGACATGGTAAAATATGTTATAATAGATTTTTTTTATGGTGAATTTTCTACTAACTGTTAAATTTTTATTGCTCCAGTTTCTTCATTTATAATATTCTACATGTGTCATGGTGAGATTATGAAGATTATAGTAGTATAAAGTACCTGGAACTAGTGTGGGAGAATCTGGTAATTATATGACACATATTCCATTATTTTTCTGCCAGGCAGGTATTACATAAGTGTTATCATCTGTAGCTTGTCAATGGAAAACTTGAGGCTAAAATGAACACTATTTTGGAATAAAAGTGTATTACACGTGGGATTCCTAAAACACTTACCTTCCAATGTAACTACAAAAGATCTGTAAGAAAGGAAAAAGAGTAGCTTCACTTTCCTTGATTGAATATGTTTTATGTTAAGTAGTCTGCCCAAGTTTCAAGGCATGTGTAAAATAAGTCCTTGATCAAGTTCATTCAACTAAACAATTAGCCATTATTAGCACTGAGATTCATTCATTAACAGTTTGTAAATAACAGCTGGTCTATAAATATTATGCAAATTATAAAATGCACACGTGTTATCAATATTTTGTTAATGCACTACTAAGAAGCTGAAAAGAAATATTCTCATTTTAACAATTACTTGAGTAAAAGGGGCAAATTATAAATATTATAGGTATACAAGTATTAATATATATTTGATTCTAAGTCAAGATAATAGCTTTAAAAAATAATATCCAGTTTTGTATGCTGTAAGATTTGTACATTAATTTTAGAATTTGTTATTTTATGTCAAACATTTATGTGTGCATACACTGTAGTCTTTGTCTAGAAAGCTTTTTGTTCCTTTCCATCCCATCCATCCCCAACACAAAAGCCAAGGAAAGAAAGAGTATCAAGAAGATGACAACGATCGAGTTTGTCAAAAGCATCTCAGAAGTTCAGTAATTCAAAACTGAGAAATTTCCATTTAGATTTTTGACAAAAAAATGTCACTCGTTAAATCAGGTCATAATTACAGTGACTTGGAAAAAATATAAAGCACAATGGAATGAACTGAAGGAAAAATAAGAAATCAGAAAATGTAGACAATTATTATAGATTCTCTGAGAAGTCTGAGAAGAAAAGGATAGAATGATGTCTAAGTATATATTGTGGGACCATATAGACACAGGGTCAATTGGTTTATTTGTTTGAGATTTGAACCAGTGTCAGTTTTTTTTTTCTGTAAATCGAGGAAGATTATGACTACATTCCCTGCTCCCCCCATCAAATCGAAGAACCATATCTACAAATACATGATTTTAGCAAAGAAGACTTAGAACAATGTACAAATAGATCAAGAAGTCTGATTTTCACTGTTAATCATAGAACAATAGTCACGTAAACATAAACACACACACACACACACACACACACACATGCATACACCATCTTTCTGACATTTTCACCACTGCCTATTTAGAATGAAGAGAAAGTTAACTTCAGATTTGATGCATTTTAAGAAGTATGATTTTAAAGGCTTTTATAAGTGACCAAAAAACTTGATTAGATATATCTACTTAGATCATATCGATCAGTTGATATCTTGGGAAGTTAATATCAGCATAGGTTAGTAGTGGGCTGGGATCCTTTAATAAATAAATTCCCACCAGTTCAATTTAGTAGAACTATTTAGTGCAGTTAATAAACAGAAGGGTGAAGTGAGACAATTTTTTATATTTGACTCTTTTTTTTTTTTAACTGAAAACCTGAATGGCCAGCTGACATCCTACAGGCCTACTTTCATCTGGTAGCTTGTAGTGAATTTATTTTAATCAGTAGAGTCTTCATGAAACATGTGGAAATCAAAACAGTGGCCTCTCCACTTTGCTTTATTCCCCTTCCTAACCTCAGCCTGTATTTGCTGGTAGTGGAATATACTTGTTAATCTCTGCAAATGAAACAGTTATATGTTTCAGGTTTGTTCTGCAATATCTTCACACTTTTTTATATTTTTGAAACAATAGCTATTACTAAAGTTATGATTGTACTTTGATGCATAACGCCTCACTTTATCTCACATGATTATTGAGAAGACGGGAGTTAAATGTGATTTGAGAATGTGCTATTGACTTAAGTAATCAGAGGGCATGGAATTGGCAGCAAGAATGCGTCAGAACTGAAAAGAAACAGAAAAATTTAGATTCAGGAAGGCAAAGCACATCATGGAAATACAGTAACATGTTGAAAAGAGACAATTTTATATCAAATGTGAATTGTAAAGGGTGTACTATATCAGAATTTTAAAATCTAGAGTCCTAAGATCTATAAGTGAAGATTAAAAGATTCCATAAACAACTTGAAATTTTATGCAAAATTGTGTGTGTGTCTGTTTCTATGTCATCATGTGTGAATATACGTTTTTCAGAGGACAAAATTTTATTCCTTTTAGCAGAATTTCAGATAAGTCTGTAAACCGAAAGAGATTAAGGACCACCAGACAACATGTTCTACAAGGCCCTTTCCAGAACTTAAATTTCCAAATCATAGATATAATGGAATTGGGCAGTAGGAGACTACTATCTGATTTCAAGGTCAGGCAGAGACTGTAAAATTCTAGGGTCAACCCTTTGTGACTGATTTCTGGATTTGTTATGTTTTCTGGTAATGTGGGGTTAAGAGCATGAGCTCTGGATCCACACTGCATGGATTTGAACCTTGACTGAAAGACCTTGGGAAAGTGACTCAATCTCTTTGTGCCTCAGTTTCCTTAATTATACAAGCAGTTTTATCCATTACACAGGATTACTTTGATGATTACATGAGTTATCCTGTGTCAAGTACTTAGAACTGTGTCTGCCTGGCACATATTCAGTGCTCAATAATGTTTTTCATAATTATTATTATTGCTTCTGGTCCCAAGATCCAAACTTCCTCCTAGCAGCTTAAATGCCTAGAATCAGGCTTGAAGTCGGTCTTCCTGCATCCATAGCAGGGCTGAGTTATTGTGGCTCAGAGATGCAACTCTGCTGTCCCTTTCCCTTCACTTGCTTGAGGAGACATCTCCTGAGAAGGTGAGATGTCTTTAGTAGTTATTTGTTCATCTCATCTTACCCTGATTTGGTAAGAACAGGCAGAGGCTGATGTTCACCTCTACAGCTCTCAGATTTCTTCTTTGTAAAATTAAAGGGTTAGACTACATGACTTCTAAGGTCTCTTTCAGTCATAATTATATGAATTTATAAATAATATAGAAGGATTGTATAGGTAAGTGACATTAGTGGTGAAGTAGAGTGAAGGATAACCACTCTAACTGCATTTTCAAGCTTTAAAAAATTGCCCTGGACATTTAGATAAAAACTTGGCTTCCAAGGTTTTCTAGGTATTATATTACACATGAAACAAATATTGTTTCTGAAAAATGAGATATCTTAGTAACCATGTCATTAAAATTTTATTAAATTTTGTTACTGAATTCCATGTTTAATGTCATGAGTCTTATTTTTCATGTATTTTGTTTCCGAAACGTAAAGCAACTGCTGGAAATGAAGAACTCAAATTGCTGAAAATGTGATAGGACCAAGAAATAAAGTTTTAAGAAGACAATTAAGGATTCTAAAAAAGGAATATTCAGATTAAGTAGGTAACTTCACCTTCTCTCTTTTCAATATTATCATGGTTTAAAAAAATAATGCCACAAAACTGCCAGCAGAGGTCCTCAGTTCCATAGTTTATCAATTCTATTTACTGAAAAATCTCTGATGTAACAAACTGATTTCAAGGACTTATTCGCTTACTTCAGATGACAAATCACAATGAATGACATGAATTTAAACTACTAACAGAAGAGAATATATTTCAATTAAAAATACGATTAATATGTATAGCAGTATATAATATATAGAAAAGTATTACAGAGATAGAAAATACCAAATGCAAGTTACATATTTTTAAAATGGTGGTTTTCAGAAAAATTCATTGGATAAAAGTGAAGAAAGGTGAGAAAAAGACTAAACCATTATTTGTGGATCTTATTTTTTTACTATTCTACTTCTGGAAGGAAAAAAATGATTCATATAGGATCTTCTTTAGGTAAAAATTCTGAATATTTTAGTTTTTGTTTTAATTAAAGATGAATTTTAAAGAGGAAATAAAGCAATCAGAAATAGAAATAAGTAATGCGAGTTTATTGTTATCCGAAATAATTAGATAATGCTTTTTGAATTGCCAGTCTTCCTTATCTCTATTTCTTTTTTGTCTTTGCACTGAGATACCCCTGTAAATTCTCTTAAGAAGAAATAATTAATAAGGTGACCCCCAGAGATACTAGGGCCTCTCTCTTGATAGAGCTTACTAATCCTGTTAGTTGACAATATGTTCAAAAAAATTAAAACCTCACATTTGTTCAGAAGAAGAAAATCAAATTCAAGACAATGGTGCAGGCTCCCTCTCTCTGGGCCTCAGTGTCCTAATCTGATTTTTCTAATCAACTTCCTAAAGCCCAAGGGTGTGGATGTGCTTCTGGAGGGCATGAGTCAGAGAGGGAAGGCAAAGGGTGAAATGAAATGACCTGACATGGACATAAATTCTAGGCAGATTGAGTAGGTATTATCTCATGGCCAAGAAGCAATATAATGGAAGTTAGATAAAGAGGAAGGTGTTGGGAGCCGTTTTCAGGCTTGAGAGCCAAGCAGGATATTCGCATAGTAAAGCTAAGAAGTCTGCTGACACAAAAAGAACACCTGGAGATGAGAACAGAGAAGCTGATTGTTCCTTGGCCTTAAAGAAAGGGATGCGGAATGCCGAGATAGCATTAGGCTCCCTGTGTAACGTTAACAAGGTTATTGTGCATAACTAACATTTTTTGAGCTGTTTCCCATGCTTGCTAGGGTATATCAGGACGGTGCTAAATAAACTTGGTGCTGCAGCTTTGACTGTATGCCCTCCCGAGATCTTTCTCTCTTCTCTGTCTTTTTTTCCTAACCCTCGCTCCCCCACTCAGGACTGTTTGACTCTGCCCGGCTGGCTCCGGCAGGAAGGTAAGATTCTAAGTAATTAAATTACGATAAGTAATCTCAAAGTATAATCATGCACCATCTAATGACGTTTTGGTCAATGATGAACCACATATAGGACAATGGTCCCATAAAATTATAATGGAGTTGAATTTCCTGTAAGAAATGGAAGGATATGTGGTTCGAGAAGGTTTTTCTGTTTTTTGTTTTTTTTTTCCCTGTGGGACTTGGCAATAGCCCTCAGCTCCACACACTCTCCATGCTGTAAACACACACTTTTCTTTTATGAAGATCAACCACAAAGTTCCTTAATCTGACCACTGTTCCAACACACAGTAGCCAAAACCACACTGTGACAATTCCTGTGTTCCTTTATTGCTCAGTCTTGATTTCATATTGGTACCGACCCTCAGGCCACCTTTCATGTGCTAACAGTCACTATTACTCAGTCATGTTTCTCCTTGATAGTTCTAGCTGATTTGGTCCACATCCCTGTTCAGGGAGCAGCATTGACAGCTCCGATGTTCTTTTTCTAACCTTGTTGGAAGGAAGCAGGAGGAGGGCTTGTGGGACTGTGTTAATAAAGTCTATGGGAGTGTACAGTAATGTCCTCTGCCTTCACGTTCGCTGACTCTCTCAGAAAAACTTCCAGTACTACAAGCTCTATTCATAATAAGTGCTTTATACAGGTGTCCCATTTAAAAGAAATCTTTCATACATTGCAATATTTTTATCGTACCCTTTCTATGCTTATATACGCTTAGATACACAAATACTTAACATTGTATCATAATTGCCTGCAGTATTCAGTACAGTAACATGCTATACAGGTTTATAGCCTAGGAGCAACAGGCTGTGTACCATATAGCCTAGGTGTGTAGTAGGCTATACCTTTTAGGTTTGTGTAAGTGCACTCTGTAATATCTGCATAATGACAAAATCACCTAATGATGCGTTTCTCAGAACATATTCCCGTCATTAAGCAACACATGACTAGGAAAGAGATACACTTCTAAGCAACTATCTTTTCATTCTTTTAAATTCTGCTCGAGGTTGCTTATGTTTGCTTTTTGCTGATGTTCTCTGCTCGCCCCCTTTTTTTGTGGTCCCTGGCTGCCTTGAGAATTAGAAAGTCTTTAGAAACTAAACAGAGACAAGCTAATACAGGCATACCTACCTCATTTTATTGTGCTTCCCTTTATTGCACTTCAATTTATTGTGCTAAGGAGATATTGTATTTTTTACAAACTGAAGGTTTGTGGCAACCCTGTGTTGAGCAAGCCTATTGGTGCCAGTTTTTTCAACAGCATTTGCTTGCTTTATGTCTCTGTGTCACAATTTGGTAATTCTTGCATTATTGCAAAATTTTCATTATTATTATGTTTATGATGATCTGTGATCAGTGATCCTTGAGAAATCATTCGTGAAAGGAGAAGTCAATTCATGCGGCAGACTTCATTGTTGTCTTATTTTAAGAAATTTCCACAGCTGGCCCCCACCCTTCAGCAACCACCACCCTGATGAGTCAACAGCCATTGACCTCAAGGCAAGAACCTCTATCAGCAAAAAGATTACAACTTGTTGAAGGCTCAGATAATGGTTAGCATTTTTCAGTAATAAAGTATTTTAGAATTATGATATATACATTGATTTTTGACATAATTGCATATTTAATAAACTACAGTGTAGTATAATGTAACTTTTATATGCACTGGGAAACCAAAAAAATTCATGTGACTCATTTTACTGTGATATTTGCTTTTTTGCACTGGTCTGGAATTGAACCTACAATATCTCCTGTGTAGGCCTGTAAGAGGAATGTAGGAGACATTCTTGGCCTTTATCAAGGGTGGTATCTGTGAAAACTAAGTAGCCTTTTAAGAGTTTATTTTTTTTTAAGCTGCTGCAGGAAAGAGGTGGATGGCATTTAATTAATTCACAATAGCTTCTAGAGCAGGTAAACATCATTGGAGAAGGACTTGTTTATCTTCCTTCCATATCTTAATCAGCAAGAATATACTGAATAACCAAAGGGAATACTATTGTCATTTTTAATCTGTTTGTTGAGTGTGATTGTTTCTTTTCTTTCTAAAAAGTAGGCTCTCAGATTTCTCAGTTGCTATGTAGAATAACTAATTTTCATGTACACAGTAGTATAATAGGCATAGAAATGCATAGAGGTCTTCAGGGCTAGTTATCAAAAGTTTGGTTTTACATAAAGATATTTGGAGTATATGTAGTATTTTATTAATTCGAATGTTGCATGTACATAACACAGCATCTTTCTAGTGCATTAAGAATGCTGTTCAGGTATATATATTATATTAATCTTTATGTCCTTTTTTCTCATAAAACAATTTTTATGCTATTTATTTGAGGCATTCCATTATACCCAATGTTTCTATGAACACTGCTTAGACAATAACTACCTTTAAAACATTTGTTGACAATATGAAAAATATAATAAAGTACAATTATTATATAACATATTGCAAGGAGTTATACAGAAATTCATGACATGTCTGTTTTATATACGAATTAGACCTTAAAGTATATCTAACCATATTATAGAACCCTTAACTTAACATTTCATTAGATTCAGGAGCTCTTATATATTATTTTACAATTATACTTACACGCGTTCTTAAATTCTCTCCATATAGAAAATACATCTATAAATTTTATGACTCATATTGGGAGATGGCACTTTAAGTCTCTGGCTGTTATTTTAGTCTGGCTTGGTATTTTTCTGTGGCTTGATAAAGCTGAGGGGGTTGGATTTTATTGTTCTCATTTTTCTCTGTCTAATCAACAATAATATCTTAAAATATAAATTAAAAAATTTCATTTCCTACTTATCAACTAACTCAAATAATATAAATCAGACTACCCATTTATAGATCAAATGTGAGACATTCATTACTCAAGAGTCAAGGATGCTCTTTCTTCTGTATCTCTCAATTATTGAGACTTCTAATCTTATTGCGGTATCTACTATTCTTTAAGGGAAAAGAAAAGCGGGAGGAACTGTCCAGTGTCCCTAAGGGACGGGCATTGGAAAGGCACTAAACTCTGGCTGGGATGTGGAGAGAGCTACTTACAATCCCTTTGTTACACATGTAAACAGTTACCAGACACATCCAGAATGGAATATATTGGAAACTCTAAAATTAGTTTTAAGAGGTGAGTTTAGAAGCATTACTTTCTTGTGCTTGAAAATATCTATCATTTCCAAGGATTACAAACAGTTGTCTTCACATATTTCAGAGCCCTTTCGCACTCACTCATTTACTCATGTTTGGTTCCTAGGTGATGGGTTACTCAAAATTCCTTAATCTTTCTCATCTCATTAGTTTCAGTTTTGCACATCAGATATCTTCAACGATGACTTCTTTTCTATAGAGACATGCCGATGTGCTCAGACTAATTTGTGGAGGAGTTGAAAGGGGAAGGAGTCGAAGAAAAGCTAACAGTTTCTTCCCTAACGGCCACTTAACTGGCAGAGAGATGAAACAGCTCCTAAACCTCCACATTGAGGTTGAACTTTGACATTCTAAAGAGAAAGTGATGGTGGTGGTGTTGGAACAATTTGGTCTTCTGGTTATATTAAAAATAGAAATAAATTTTAAAGTAGAGTTTCAGTTTTAAATTTTCATGTTTTATTTATTGCTTGTTTCCATTATATTAGATGGGCAAGAAACATTCTGAAACCAAACCAAACCAAACAAAAACCACAAAAATTGTTAATGTTTTATGATTGTTTTAAGAACTTTTACATTGAGATAGAGACAAATATTTTGGACAAATATTCAGTATCTGTCCATTTGATGATGATGATGATGATGATGATGATGATGAATATTATTATTTATTCATATTTTATGTTATTCTGTTAGTAACTCAGCACAAGTATGTATGTAAATAAAGAGAATGCATTGGTTTTTTTGATAAAGTTACAATTTATAAATCTTTTCCTGTTTCTAAAATTATTTTCCCCTTTTGAGTATTTATTATTTCTATTTTGTAAAAAGAAAATGTGAATGATAATCTTTTTCCAATGTCATGCTAACTTTGCTAGGATAGAAAAGGGGTTAAATCAAAGAAAGGTTAAATTTAACATTTGTTAAATAAGCATCAGTTAGATTCGATGGCATCGGGGGTAAGCTGACTGGTAGATATATCACTGCTTTTGTTTTTATTCAAAATTTGTTCCCAATATATGACCAATAGTGGCAGTAAGGTTGAATCTCCTTTTCAGTTTTTTTTTTTTGGTGGTAGTGGTGGAGAAATCTAGATGAGAGTTGGTGTCTTTGGTGTCTGCCTTATGATATGGCTGTTTTGGGCTGAAATATAAGGTAAGTAGACAGTTACATAACAAACAGAAACTTCAGAAAAGGAAGTTCATATATTCAAAGATGAGAAGCTCATATATTATTCAGCCCATCTATTTGCCTCTCTCCATAGTTTTGTTCTTCTACCTTTATCTAAAATATATGAGGAGGTATGACGGATCTATTTTCTAAGACTTACTTAAAAAAAATTAGGATTGACTAGGGGCGGGTGAAAAGAATATATTTGTTTATAAGCTCTTTTCTTTAAGTTTCCCTCTCCTTTTCGTTTTAGAAAATATTATGATAAGTATTCTTACCCATACTTAATTTTTCTTATTTAAATGTCCCTATTAATATACAAAATATTTTATTTATAATTTCATTAATTATGAATTTACATTAATTTTAAGAGGGGCTTAACTGAAATTTACTTTTATGCTTTCAGTGAAAAAAATTTGTTAAGGAAATTAATAGCAAGTGAAATTTCAATAGCACAGCCACTCAATTAAGAAACTACTTACAGCCAGTTTAGAAACACTCTGAACATAGTGTAATTACCATTTACGAAATAATTATATATTTGTATATATTAAAATCATTCTTATCTGTTTCTTAAAGTAAGACTAATGTTTGATAGCTCAGTTAATGTATACAACTGGAATAATAAAGCTGTGCACTTAAAATTAGCTATATTTATAATTACATATATAATAATGAACACTTTCATTAGATAATGTAGTCTTTTTCCAATTAACAAAAACTTGATAAAGTTTCACAGTATCAGTTTTTATCAGTTTTTAAAAAGGCAGCAAAGGACAAGGAAGATTTTGAAACAGTTAAGAGATGAATTTAATCTTTTATTAAACTCCTTTTAGTTAAAAAGATTACATTAGAAGTTACTTCTACATGCTGAATTATAATCTTGACAAAATATTTTCTAAAATCCCTAGAGATTACGAGATTGATCATATAAACACTCTAAAATAATTGCTAGAAATTGCTAGTACTTCAGTTATTTTTAATAGAAAATACTGTACAGTATGAAAATAGTGTCTACAGTGCAGTAGTATAAAAACAGTATAATAATACAAAATTAATGTGGCATTGGTTGAGTTACTCAGTACCTCTGAGTCTCAATTTCCTAATCTATAATATAAAAAATTTGGACTGAATGATCTGTTGGGTTACTTATAATTCTAAAGTAATTTGTATCTGTGATATTACTATCATACAGCCTGAAAGAACATGTATCATGTTATTTTGAAGACTGTATTTATTTAAAACAACAAGACTTTGGAGATATGAGTTTATTCATAAGGGTAATTTATTAGATCAAAACATTTCATTTTGAGGAAATTACTGAGTTTGCCTGATTGTTACCATTCCAGGAAGAGCTACTTTATTTCTCAGCAGACGAAATGATGTGCTATTTGAAAGTTTCATGCTGATGTTGGCACTCGCATTTCAGGGACATCTGAAGAAACCAAAGTGGTTTTGTACTATAGGTTATATAGTTGGCATTGATATTACCGAAGGATATAGTCAGTTTTTTGGAATGAGATGTTCAATCCTTTCCTTCTTGCATGCAACATTTTAAAAACCTTGCTTGGAAGTGAAGTTTATTTTTCATACAGGAACTGGAGATCCTTTTGAAATGGAATTATGTTCTTGTTGTCATGGCAACATAGGATTCCACACTTCTGCTCTCTACAATGTATATTTCTCTGAGTCCGGATGTTTATGTGTTTTATTCATTGGTGGCAGTGTGTGGTTACTGGCTTCAAAAAATACATCAGGCAGATGACATCTATGATATCTGTCAACTAAGATACATTAAGTATTATAAAGAAGATTATTACAGTGTCTCTTTTAGGAAGGATACTAACTTTTACTTTCCATATTAATCAGTGTATTTAGTGGTAGTGGCTGTAAAAGGCAACTCTCATATGTCAGCGGCTTAGTTCAACAAAGGATTTTTTTTTTGCTCATGTCAGATGTGGACAGGGCAAATCTCTCGTAGAGGGTGACTTATCTTTGTTGACCCTTTGAGGCTACTGGGAGTCCTCCACTATATCTCTTTCATCTGCTTGGCTGAGGAGCAGAGAGAAAGCATGCAGAATTGTATAGGTTATTTTATGGCAAGAATCCTCTCACATAGCCCTAACTAACTGCAAGGGAAGCAGGGGTGTGGCCCAGAAAGAGAAGATGGGATCGGATCGGCAAGCATCCTGTCTCTGCCATAGTGTCTTTTTGTTTACAAATATTTCATGTTTAATTGGAACACCTTTAGAGAAATTTAGATCTCTCTATTTAAAATTCACTTTGAATGATGAACAGGTGGTAGTTGATATATTAATTAAAATTTATCCTTGTTGCTGTTTCATGAAAGACATTCACTTTTTCTATCCTTACAATTTAGACTATTCTGAATTTAACAATTAACCTCTTATTCTTTATATTTATTGCTACCTTAAGATCTCATTTTAATTATCGAGCTCTTTGCTTCTGTTGAAGAGAACTCTATAACTTACAAAGTAATAATCATAACAAGACTTTTACAATTCCTTAGAGGCTAGATGAACTTCATTTGAAGTAATTTAAAGTAAATTATTTTGGTTTGAAATATCACTTTCAGTTCAACTCTCTGGTAATACAGAAAGAATGGTCTTAATGATCACTCTTTTCTGTTTCTTATGTTTGCAGTGAGTGTATGGCCATATGCAACCAATTAAAGGTGTCCACAAATTCTTTGATACTTCTTTATTGACAAGTGGAGTCTTGGCCCCTCTTCCTGAATCCGAGTGAGCTCTGTGACTACTTTGACAATAGAATATGGCAGTTTCAGGCCTATTCTGAAGAGAATGGCAGCTGTGCCAGTTTTAGGCCTATTCCTTAAGAGAATGGCAGCTTACACATTTGGCTCTTGGAATAGATGTTCTGGGAATGAAGCCACCATACTGAAAACCTTAAGCTACTTGTAGAGGTCATGGATAGGAGCTCTGGGTAACAGCTCCGGCTGAGCTCCCATCCTGCAGCCAGTATCAGTTGTCAACCATGTGAGTCAACTGTCTTGGATGTCAGTCTGATAGAACCTTTAGATAACTTTAGCCCCAGGTGCTTTCTGAATATTATTTTAGAGAGACTCCAAGTTAAAAACTGAGTGTTCTAAGTAATTCAGAAATGTGAGGGATCATAAGAAATTGTTGTTTTATTTACCTGGAACAGCACATTTTTCTTTATTAAGATTTTACTCTTAAAAGGCTTCTAATGCTATCATTAAGTTCTCACCAACCTTCGAATGTGGTTGAACAGCCTTTGGATTTAAAAAAATGAACATGAATCGCCTTTCTTTCTTCCTTCTTTCTCTTTCTTTTCATTTCTTTTCTTTTCTTTTCTTTTTTTTATCTTTTCTTTTCTTTTCTTTTCTTTTCTTTTCTTTTCTTTTCTTTTCTTTTCTTTTCTTTTCTTTCCTTCCTTCCTTCCTTCCTTCCTTCCTTCCTTTCTTCCTTCCTTCCTTCCTTCCTTCCTTCCTTCCTTCCTTCCTTCCTTCCTTCCTTCCTTCCTTCCTTCCTTCCTTCCTTCCCTTCCCCTTCCCCTTCCCCTTCTCTCTCTCTCTCTTTCCTTTTCCTTTCTTTCTTTCTGTTTTCTTTCTTTCTGTTTCCTTTCTCTTTCTTTCTTTCTTTCTTTCTTTCTTTCTTTCTTTCTTTCTTTCTTTCTTTCTTTCTATCATTCTATCTATCTTAGTTGCAATCTAGTTGCTAGCTGGGACAAGTGGGTGGATTAATATTTGAGTCCAAGTGACTGGGTTCGATAAGATACATTTCTCAAGGATGGCAGCAGGCAATATTCTTATAGTTTTTTTAGTCACAATTATAAACTAGAATTCTAAGAACATAATGATTTAGTTTAAGGGAACCTCAAGCTCAATAGTTTGTCCCTGGTGCTAGCGTCAAAGTACAGTAGGTTGGAAAGCTTTATCCTCAGGGAAAAACAGCATATTTAAAGCTAGGCAAGAAATAGGGTATGTAAACATTACTGGTTAAATAATGTGAACGCAGGCAGGGCTAGCTAGCTGTATGCAGATTATCATTAGCTGATTCCTTGTATTGCATGACTTGGAAGAGCCAGTAAGGATCAGATTATCTTAAGTACTTCCCTTATGTAAGAGTCTACGTCCTAAAATACCACCATAACACATTCAGTGATTTGTATTCTCTCCCCAAAAAACCTCTATTAATATGTGATTTTTTTTTGGAGGATATAACTTGCACAAACTCATAATCAGGTATTATATTCAGATATAATCTTTCTCCTATGGAGAGAAGAGTCTTCAAAGCATTGCTGTTTAAAGAGCCTTAAAGAATTGTTCTTGGGAAGATGCCAAATATTGAAATAGAGAAAAAAGAGAGATGACATATATTGTATACTTCATAATTTTATCTGAGCGTATGCTAAATGCACTGCATACTTCCAATTCTATATATACTACATTCTGTGGGTCTCTTTTGAGTCATAAGCTCTTTAAAGTAGGTTTATATATTGTACATATTTTAAAAAATAATAATATAATAAGTCAATAACATTTATTAAGACCTACTATTAACTGATAAGCATTCCTTTTATCAGCCTTATTCCTGGCATATGCAAATCTTTGGAAAATGACCATGTGAATTCTGAACATAACATGATAGCGCTTTCTTCAAAAGGCATGTGCTTAGAATTGTAATTCTTTTGGTAGTTTCTTCATGTTTTATGTATAAATGGAATGATAATGTATGAGAGCAGTTGCTCTAGACAGTCCAGCTAAAATAATTTGACTGGTAGACTCTCCTTACTCTTACCATCTCATTCTCCCTTTGGGAGCATGTAGCCATTTAGCTAGAAACTACATTTTCCAATTTTTTTCCTCCCAGATTGCCCACATGACTAAGTTATCACCAGTGGCATGGAAATAGAAGTGATGTGGACAAATTGTGCCTCATTTGCTCAAGGATAAAAAAATATTCTTGATTCCTTCTCTTTTTCCCCTTCTTGTGAGTAGGAATATAATGTGTTTGTAACCTAACTTCAAGCACATAGATGACAATAATACCCTAGGGGAGTGATGGAGCAGCAAGATGAAAAGGTCCTGTAAGCCTGAGGGACCTTGCAGATCAGAGCTACCCAGCAAGCTTGAATGCTCCCTTTGGGGTAGTTACAGGAAAAAAAAGTAAATAGTATTTTATATAAGCCACTGTTTTTTTATTTTAAATCTCCTTCTCAAAGTACCTTAGCCTTTAGTATAACTAATATACCTCATCTTTTATGATTAAAATAAATATCTGCTCTGAAAGAGCTCAATGTTTAGCCTAGTGTATATGATTATTAACAGCCTTATTAACTTTATGATATTTTTTAAAAAGTTCTGAAAATGATGCACTGAGTTGAATGTTTTCACAAATGTAGTCATGAAACAATATGTAAGTGGCCCAATGAAACATCTAATTCAGGATGAAGACAAAGTGAGAAGGCATCATTTCTTCCCGTCAAAATAGTTCTTATTTTTGTTATTTACTTATTTCTTTAAAACTTAGATTTCTATACCTGCTTAATAAGTATCTCTTTCATTCACTACTATGTATTACTTTGTTCTAAGTACTAGAGAATAAAAGAAGTATTGGCTCTGATTTGAAGGAGTTTATGCCCTTGTCTATTTTGATGAACATCATCTTCCAGAACTCAGAACAGTGCCTACTATATAGGGTACTTGTTAAATATTTTAAGACTGAGTGAATATGGTTGATGAGCAAATATATATAGAGAAACACATAGAAGTACAGGGCAGTATTGGAGTGATTAAAATAAAATAAAATAAAATAAAATAAAATAAAATAAAATAAAATAAAAACAAAACCATGGAGTTTAGAATAATGAGAGTCAACAGGGTGGAAGAAGCTTTGGAGGACGTATGAGATTTATCTGGAGAGAGTTTATGTTGGTTCCTAAAGACAGAACAGATAGTATGCACAAAATTAAAGGCAATATAATCTCTGTCCAGTAGAACTTTTTGTGATGATGGAAGAGTTCTGTATCTGTACTGTCCAATGTGGTACCAACTAGGCACATGTGGCTACTGAGTATTCGAAATAAAGCAACGGTAACTAAGGAACTAAAATTTTAATTTTATATAACTTTGGTTAATTAAAATGAACATTTAAATGACTACACATGGCTAATGGCTACCATGTTGAGAGCACAGGTATAGATAATTCAAGTATAGGGTATATAAACAAAGATTTAGATATAAGAATGAGCAAGTAAGTATTGGGCTTAGTGAGTACCTGAACTAACTAAAGTGACTGAAATGGGAGTACTAAAGTATAAAATTTAGCATAAGGCTGCAGAATGGTATGTGTCTTCAAATCATACCTGGAAACTTCTAAGTTCACATTTGATTTGCCATGAGACCATATTAACTACACACACACACACACACACACACACACACACACACACACACGAGACAGACTTGAAATGTGCGCTATGTATTGAAAGATACTGAGAAAACTGCAGGAGGTGGTCAGGATTTTTAAAGTGCAGTTTGTGTTGTCTCCCTTTTAAATCCAAGTTATTTACTAGCTTTAAAAGTATATATATATAATACTGAGATTGTGTGTATGAAGACATCTAAATTCCAGTTACAGGAGTTTTCCTAAAATTATTTGTTTTATGAAAAGCCATGAAATACTAGCTTTCAGCATTTTTCTTTGTCTAAATATTTTCCAGGAAATTATATGTGAAAATAGGATCTAAAATGTTTTCTCTAAATCTAATACAATTTATTTAAAAGTTTTCATTATTTGTGTCAACTTGCCCCCAAAGATGTTTTTATCTATAATAAATGCTTGTTGTTAAAATTTAGTGAATATAATTTTGAAATACAATATGTTCAGTTTTGTACATTTATGTCAGAGAGAATTGAATGAGAAGGGAAGTTGGAGATAAAAAAAGATGAGGAAAAAACAGGATAGAAGATATATTAACTAACTTCTTTGATGGAATATTTACTTATATTGAATACTTGAGTTTAGTTTCTCTGTTCTCTAGATGTATGCAAGTGAAATGGAGCAGCATCAAGACCTCTCTAAACTGAGAAGTATCAGAATGTGATCAATCTCTCTCCCAGCTGTCATAGTGTACTACATGGTATAAGCAATGTGCAGTCTCTGTGATATGGGAAAATAGAAGTGGATGGGAAAATAGAATATTTTTCTTTCAGATATCGAGGTCATTTTATGAGATGTAAAGACAGAAATGTTTCTAGGAGGCATTCTGCTCACTCCCAGAGAGCTTTTATCGATCTACTGTAAAAAACCAATTTCTACTCTCATATGTGTAGAACTCCTATTGAGGTCAAAGGTAAAGGACACACCTGGATCCAAAAAGGATGTTTTAGCTTGAATTTTCTAAAATAAATTTCAGTAGCAAAAAAGTTAATATGAAATATTAAGCCCAGAAGATTCATTCCACACACAATGATATCTCTGTAATGTTTCTTTCCTCTGCAGGAAACTTGATCCACTCTCTATGCGTTTTGAATTGCTCTGTCCATCTACCTCACTTCCAACCATACCTTTATCCACCTGCTCAGCCATTTAAGGGAAAAGATAGAAAAGAAAATGTCTAACACAAAGGCTGCTGGAAACTTGAGTTTGTAATTTGTAGCTATTTGTTTTACTATTAAGTAGAAACAGTTGAGTTTGGGGCAAGCCACATCAAACTCTTTGATATTCAGATTTAGCTGCTCTAGATTGGGCATAATGAGTTCTGTCAATTGTTAGTGAAAGAATTCTATAGGGATTTTTATGCTGCTGTTTTTAAACTGAAAATATACATGGTTTAGGCAAAGTCTCCAGACTAGCTTTTATGTCCTTCTATTTGTCATCTTGCTTTCATTTATATTAAAACAGTTACTGGGTGCTTACTGTATTCAAGATATTCTACAAGTCTCAATGTGAAGAAGAGTTTTGTGATTGGAGTAAAGTAAGTTTCTTAAAGAAATCCAAAAAAAAAAAAAAAGATTTTTGGTTTGTTGAGTAATTTTACTTTTCAGTGAAAAACATTTCTGAATATTTAATTGATTTCTGACAGAGAAATTTAACCCCTTCCATACTAGAATATTTATATATTTTTTAGAATAGAGGTAATTTAATCCTATGGCTCCAGAAGTCTTAATAACTGATTCCTTCTTAGTCCATTTCTGACCATCTGTTCCAAAAATTGGACCTGTAGATGGGCTGTGGCCATCCTCATGACAATTTGACGTTATAGTAATTGGATTACTTTCTCCTGGGTAGAGCAATGACCCCTTTACTCCAAACCTTCTGAAAAGTCTGCTGGGACTATATATAAAGGCTGGAAGTAAAGGGGCTTCTTGATGTTTCTGATAAAGTTTTGGACTGTAGCATTATGTACAGAATCAAGAGTCCATCTGAAAGACTGGGTAGGCATGGGATTTCTGGTTGTGATGAGCACATTTCTTAAGCACAAATTGGACACTGTTGGGTCTAAAGTACATCCCTCCATAGTCTTGCTCCACTAGTCATCGTATATTAGCAAGGTACCACTGACAGTGATTCTTCCTACTGTTAAGTAAGGGGCCCTTTTGCCAGTGAGAATAAAGTGTGTACATATAAATTTGTACCTTCTTTCTTCAGTTAACCATTTTTCTCTCCATTGATTTATCTATCCCATATAACCTTCCAAGGCCCCATATTACTCAAAATTTTGAACCATTTAAAACAAGCTGAAACTTTATATCCTTTCTTCTTTTCTCCAGGTTTCTTTGTTAGCATTTGATTTCCTATCTATATTGTTAAAGAGGAATAAAAATATTAAGGCCACTTTAAGAACTAAGAGGCTTTTTTTTTTTTTTTACACATATCTTTAATTTTTTTAAAACAGAAATTCTCAGATATACACTAAGGAAGAGAGAATAGTATGATGAACCTATACTTAGCCTCAAAAATTATCAACTTTTGCCAAATGTCTTATCACTTTTTTATATTGCTGGTCTATTTTAAAGCAAATGTGAAGCATTATATACCATTCTATAAATGAATACATTGACACACATTTCTTTTTTTCTTATTAAAATTTTTTTTCTATTATGGTTGACATTCAATATTATATTAGTTTCATGTGTGCAGCTTTAGACATTTATATAACTTATGAAGTTATCCCTCCCATAAGTCTAGTACCCATGTGACACCATACCTAGTTATTACTGTATTCTTGACTATATTCCCTAAGCTATACTTCACATCCCCACATTAATACACATTTGTAATCTATAGAGAAATTTAAAATGTAACTATCATGCAGTAATCATTTTTAATAAATTTTAACAATTATTCCTTCATACCATTTATATCTAGTCCTTATTTAAATTTTTCTAATATGGTTATCAATGATGTCATTTTGCTCCTTGTTTTTTCAAATCAGGATCAAACAAGAGCTACAGTTACATTTAATCATTATGTCTCTACTAAAGTCCTCCCTCACATATCACTTTTTTTTTTTTTGTAATAGATTTGTTGGAGAAACCAGGTCAGTTAACCGTAGCATGTTTCATATTCTGGACTTGGCTAATTGCATCTTTGTGCTGTTATTAAAAGACTACTCTATTCCCTATGTTTCTTCCTCATTTCTCATTAGAACTAGAAGCATTATGAATTCAGATTCAAATTTTAAGGGAAGAGTACTTTATAGTGGCTACTGTGTGCTTCATATTGCATCACATAGTGGAACATATTCTCCTTCGTTGACTCAGATTTAATGATTGATCAGTTGGTTCTGGTGAAGTCAGCCTAAAGCTCTCATTATAAAGAGCAAGCTTAAATTAGAAGATAGCATATTTACAAGATATATTGTAGTTTTAGAACCTGGTATTGATTATTGTCTAGATTTGTCACTTAATTATGGTTATAAAACAGTGGTTTCTTTATTCATTATTAAACATTTTTTTTAAAAAAATAAATCTTAGACTTAAAGAACAGTTAGATGTATAGAATAGAAAATTGTTTTTTCCTATATCTTGGAAAGTTTACTGGTGATGTGATGTCCAACTATCCCCTAATACTTTAGTGTTTATTTCCAGCAGCAAGGACACTCTCCTACACAACCAAAACTGAACCATGAAAACCAGCAAATTAATATTAACACATTACTATCATCTAATTTCAGACTCCATTCAAGTTTTGCCAAATATTTCGTGTTCTTTATAGAAAAAAGATCTACTTCAAAATCATGTGTCTTTAGTTATGCTTCTTTTGTCCCTTTTGATCTGTAATAGTTCCTCAGTCATTCCTTGATTTTCATAGCCTTGGCTTTCTCAAAGATTACAGGCCGCTTATTTTGTAGAATGTTGTTCAATTTTTGTCAGTTGGTATTTCCTGATAATTAGGTTCAGATTATGCATCTTCAGGAGAAGTATCACAAAATTGATGTGTTCTTGTTGTATCTATCAGGTGGCTCTTGATTCTGCTTTGTCCTCTTACTGATGATTTTCATTTCCATCACATGATTTAGGTAATGTCTGTCAGGTTTCCTAACTGTGAAGTTACTCTTTATTTCTTTGTAATTAATTAATTTATGGAGAGGTACTTTGAAACTATTTAAATATCCCACTCTTCATGAAATTTTCAATTTATTAAATTTTATAGCAGTATGGATTGGTATTCTTCAATTTCATTCAATGAATTATAATCCATAAATATAATTTTTAATTTTGATACTTAAATTGATTTGACCAAGTAAATTCCTTGAAAATCGGCTTCTGTGTCCTTTTGACATGTCCTATTATTCTTTGAACACTTACCTACTTTTGATACAAAATTATCTGGGCATATATGATCTTTCACTGTCCAGCCTTGGAATCAGCCATATCTCCAAGGATCCTGGTTCCTTTTTGTGGAGATTAGTATTTAAAAAGCAAGATTTGAACACTAAGTATGCTCATTGCTACTGGAATGTCACTGTTCCCAGACCCTCTCAGTGGACAGAGCTACATACATACATATACACATATTTATATTAATATTTTTATATATATCTAAATATGCTAAAAATCACTCCACATTTTCCATTGTCATCTAACATCACAGCATTCTTTCTAGGTTTCCTCTCTCACTCTTTTCTCTGAAAGGAATTTTTTTCACTTTTTTGATTAATCCTCCTAAACATTCCCAATTGCTCATCACCCTCACGACCCGCTTCTGTGCAGATGCTCTCCTCTCCCACCTAGGCTCTGGCATTTCAGCCAGTCTGAGCACCTGCATGGATGTGTTCTTCATCCTGCCCCAACTCTGACACCTCTTGCCAAGCCATCCCTTCACAAGGACACCTGGTTTGGATTCTGACACCCATGCCTTGCCATTCTTGGTGATGAGGCTGCTCTCACACTCTTCAGCTCTAATATACTCTCCCTGTATGAGGATGCCCTCTTCATTCTACTTAGATCCTGACCTCCTCACAGTGCTCATGCTCAGCCTTCCTGCAACAGGTGACTTGCCTGCATGCATTTGGGCTCTGACACCCCAAATTTGGCAGCACTTTTATATGAACATCTTTGGGGTGGACAGCCTCTTCAGGTGGCACCCATGATCCACATCTCCTTTTGTCCATTTCATTTTCTTCTCTTGAATGTATGTGAGACCTGTGACTTCTTTAAAACAATAGAGTATGGCAAAGGTGATGGGATATATATTATTATGTGATACGAATACATTAGCATAATTACATTATGGTGCCATTCTGCTAAATCTGTCTTCCTTGCTGGCTATAAAGAAGCAGTGTACTTATTTCACACAGTAACCCTGTGTGAAAACAATCTGTGGGAAGCTTCTAGGAATTGATGATGGCCTCCTGTTATGAACCAGCAAGAAATTGATGCCTTTAGTCATACTGTTATAAAAAACTGAATTCTTCCAATAACTTGAGTGAGATGGAAGTAGATCATTCCCAAGTCAGATGAGACTACAGTTCTTGCTGACAGCCTGATTTCAGCCTGCTTGAGACCCTAAGCAGAGAACATAGTTAAGCCGTGCCTGGTGACGCACAGCAACTGTGAGATAATAAATGTGTGGTTTTGAGCTCTCTTTGTTGTAATTTGTTGTGTGGCAATAGATGACTACAATACTTAACCTACCTAAGACAATCCTGTCTGGAATACCATGAGTGTCTCATATCCCCAGCCAGGGTGCCTATTTGCAATGCCCTACTGCATGACTTTAGGACTGAATTGTTTGGGAAGGAAAGAGAGGAGGAGGATATGAAAGGGAAAGGAAAGAGAGGGGCAGTGAGAAGGAAAGGGGAAGAGGAAGGAAAGGTAAGAGGAAGAATAAAAAAAGATTTTCTAATTTGGTTATTCCTTCTCTCTCTCTCTTTTTTTTTTACTTAGAATTTTTCTTTAAAGTAAATATTATATCAACATTTTTGTTATCTGGAATACTATTTGCGTAAGCAAAGAAGAAAAATGCTTATTTTCCTCCTTTATTTTTCTGTTTTCAGAATAAGGAGTTGATGCCCTAGCAATATCTAATGGTGCCCAATGAGTTTGCTTAAAAAATATAATTATAAACTCATGAAAAATTTTTTTCTATTTAAATTTGGTATATTACAATTTGTTGTTGTTATTCTTTTAATGTTAAATTGTCCCTTTTAAAAGGATACTGTGAACCCCTTTATGTTGACTCTTGTGTCCTTTTGACAATGACCTCATTGGTCTTTGATAGCTTTTTGCTTTCTGTCACAGCAAGATGATCCACTCTGTGCTATATACCTTCTTGTTCCACATTTTTAATCAACCAAGGGACCTCATCAGAAATGATAATCTGGGTGTTAGAGGTATTTATTTCTACTGGGTGCTCATTATTACTAGGCCTTTACAGTGGATAGAGTTGGGGAAATATATAAATATTATTTTTTAAGAGTAAAAAATCATGAGTTCATACTGATGTTTTACATTTGAGTGTAGAATTTACAAGCATCCAGAGTTAGCTAAACTTGAGGGTAAGAGCACGATCCTCCAGATTGCCAAATCTGCAGTCTGATATCAGCTACAAGTTTGGGGGTCTCCAGGGCCACTCTGACTTCAGATCAGCTGGCTACAAATTCTGAGTCCCCATGGACTCCCTTGGGTTTTATAAATCAATGGAACAAATCACAGAACTTAAGAAAATATGATACTTATAGCAAAATATGTAAATGAGAACTAGACAAAGGAAGAGACACTTTGGGATTGACCTGGGGCTGAGAGTGTCCAAACTCGAAGCTTCCATGTCCTCAGTGACATGTTACCCTCTCAGCATCAGTGTGTAGCAATACATACATGCAGTACTGCCAACCCAGGAAGCTCACCTGAGCTTTTGTTTCCAGAGTTTTTAGTGGGTTTTATTATGTAAGCATAATTAAATCATCACTCATATGGTTGAACTCAATATCCACTCCCCTCCCATTCCTGGAGGGCAAGCTGATATCATATGCTCCAAGCTCTAACTCAAAGCGCATGGTGAGTCTTTCTGATGTAGATAGCCAACATTCTGAGTCATCACATTAGTATAATCTATCCAGAGGGCCATCATGAATCACATGGGTAGCATAAACTACCAAGTATGGTCTGGATAGCAAAGACACTTCTATCATTCAGGAAATTCTGAGTTTAGAGGTTACCTCCCAAGAGTTGGGGCAGAATTCACTTTGGGTAAAGTTAATTCTTCACTACACAACAAGGTTTTACTTAACAATTTTTCTTTATAAGCACGTCCTTTTTATACTAAAATTCCTGGCTTAGGCTCAGGGATAAGAGTATCCCTGGTTTAAGGAATTAAGGAGTTAGAAAATGCAAGAAGGCCACTGTGAAACATTAAACCAAAAAAAATTTGAGTGTTCAATGGATGTGAATGAGAGTGACCATAAGTGATTTAATGAAAAAGGCAGATTCAAGCAAGCTGAATTGTTATAACAAATGGGACCTCGAATGTAATGGTTCAGCATACTAAGATTACTGCTTGCTCATATAAAAGTCTAGGGTCTTCCTAGTTGGCAAGAGATTCTGGTTCCACGTAATCATCAAGTCAAAAAACAACAACAACGACAAAAAGAATCCAGGCTAGTGGCAGCAGATATTGGAGCTTTAATGCCTGGCTTCTAAAGTTGACCTGGATGTCACCATCTCAGTCTCCTGGTGGTAGAAAAAAGCATGAAGCAGTGAGTTCAGCACTTTTTGTGAATTATGCCTGGGGGTGGCTCCTACCACTTCTGCACACATTCTATTAGGGCCCCAACTAATAGAAAGTGAGATAGAAAAATATGGTGAAGCTATATTCTCAGCAAAAAGATAAGAATTAATTTGGTGGTGATGGGCAGTCTCTATCACACAAGGGCTTGAGTTGAACTTTGAAGATGAAATATGATCTGGAGAAGAAAAAAGGAACATATCTCTAGGGAAGCTGGGGAATAGAGGGCAAGGCAGACAGAAAGAGTCAATTCCTAAAGTTGTGAAAAAGTATATTGTTGGAAAGGGCTCATGGTGTGATTCAATAGATTGTTCCTTAATTCACATGGATTTATATGCATTTGTTTACAAGTTAGTTTCTCCAACTAGACTATTACCTTCTAGTATAATATCTGGCACATAGTAGATATCCAAATAATGTTATAAAATCAGGATGCTGATTTGGATTACTTAAAAACTTACTTTAAATCAGAGCAGCGCTCACTTTGAGATATAATTTATCTGTTATCTTTAGGACACATCACTTTTAAAGGAGATTTAATCAACTAGTACTCTATTATGTGTATTTCTGTTTTTTGTTTGTTTGGCTTTTTAAGCAAAGACTTTAGATATATTTTAGAATTATCTTACCTTGAACTTCTATCTATCTTTTCATTGTGTTTATTTTCTCTTCTGTTTATATACATTAAATTATGAGAGGGGTCTAAATTATCTGCCTTCTTAATAGATCGAAATAAATTTTATTTACTGAAAACGCAAATATTGTATTTATCTCTAATGAAGAAAGATATCTTTAAAATGGTTAGACTAAAAATGAAACTAGTCAAAAAAGGACAAATATGAATACGGAAAATGGTAAATGTTATGGAAATATGTGAGATAAAAATATTTTATCATTTCTAATTCTTATCTTTTTATTTAGCTGGAAAATGAAAAAGTATTCTGGAAGAAAGTACTTAATTTTATTTACCACTCTTTTGTGTCTATTGATATGAGTTTTGTTCTTATTTGTACTTAGTGTATGGAATATAATAATAAAGCATAACAACACTAATTATTTGTACATAGCTTGACGTATTAAGGATCTGCAAATGTGTAGAAGATATTGCTAGAGAGAGAAATGACCAAGAAAAAATTTTGTGTTGCTTGGCCTGTGTATTTGACTGAATTCATTCATGAATAGGAATTTCAGTTACTACACAAGGTCTTGCTTTTGACCATTCAGATCCACTATCTACCCTTCTGTACCATGCATATCGCCCTGAGAGGCTAAGCTGGATGGATTGGTAGGGTTTCCTGTTCTCTGGCTTCTGTTTGGGATAGGAAAGTAGAAGCACTTTCAGTAGGACAGAAAGAGAAAAAAATTTATTCCTCTAGTTTCTACCTTGTGACATTGCACCACAAACTGGACACATCCTTTGCCCCAGAGTCACAGGTCCTTTCATGTAGCCCACTCTCTCCCTCAACCTCTCTCTTTCCCTGTGTCTCTTTGTGTCTGTCTGTCCCTCTCTCTCTCTCTGAATTCTGGTAGACACTCTTCATGTCCCTCATTGCTTCATACTTGCAGATGTTAACATTGCCCCACTGTTAACTAGCCCAGGATACTGTCTTACCCTTTGTGGCTTCTTTATACCCTGTTCATGCCTTTGTATACAAATCTATGTATAACAAATTTGAGAGTTCATTATTTTCAGGCCAGGATCTGTCTACAGTAATTGGAACCAGGGATAGGAGGGATACTGGGAATAAATTGCTAACATAGTTCAGAACTTTTTTACTAGGGGCCAGGGACATGGATAATTACTGGCATGCAGTATTAACATTATTATTTCAATATTAATAGTAGAAGGCACAGGATTAGGGCAAAGCATTGAGAGATCAAATATAAAATTTGCTGTATTATTATTTTGATGACAATAGTGATTATAAAAATTATGGTCCTTGAATGGATACAGGAAAATGGAGAATTTTAAGTCTTAGAATATGCATAGAAAAATCAAATAGGCTCAAAGGCCATTTAGAAGTGTCTATTGTATCTCAGAGCAAATATAACTGAAGAGAATGAAAAAGACCTAACTGTAAAAGGTACAGAAGTTCAGCCCCATTAAATGTTGAACACTATTAGGTCTATTATGCTAAAGTAAGAGCAACAAAGGGAAAATAATGGGACACTGAAATATGGGAAAGAATCATTTGGGTAGACATGGACAAGGTTGAGAATTTTGAGCAAGAGTATCCTCCTGAACATCTTATGTTGGTAGAGACAGAATCTCTCTTTATTTGAAGAAACCAGCCTTACCCCATCAAAAATATTTTTGATGACAGTATCTGTTGCCTCATGAGGAGATGCCCAATAACAAAGGATTTTCTTTCATCAAAGTTGGTCTGCCAATAAATGCTACTACTGTGTACCCATCCTAGATCATTCTCTGGGGTACAAGCCAGTTACCTAGTAGAAGGTTAATTACACTGGATCCCTTTCCAATATAATTTTGGAGAGGACAACACTCTATCCTTCATAACCTGGGTATGGATTTGCATTTCTTGCCCAGTGTGTTTCTACTAGCATTATTAGTGTATTTACAGGATGCCTTAGCCATTGCCTTGGTATCTTTCACAACACTGCCTCCAATCAGAGGATTCATTTGGCAGGAAAGGAAGTGTAGCAATGGGCTACTTCCCACAGAATTAACTGGTTTTATCATATGCCTCATCAAACAGAAGCAGGTGGATTATATAGTAGTGGAATGGCTTATTGAAGTCCAGTTACAATTATAGTTGAGAAGTGATAAAGCTCAGAAATAATGAGTCCTGTAATACTGCTTTATCCCTTATGATTTTCCTACACCTTACTTTTATCAAACTTTATTTCACTTATCCCAATTGAATATACCATCTTTTTTTTTGCCAGGTCCCTGACTGATAAAATTACATAACAAGTTGGTCCCCTTTTACCCTTATTTTCTGCCCCTATGCACAGACTGATTTATGACTGGTCAGTTCATATCAGGGTGCATTTCTTGGCACTGATGGAATTAATCAGAGAAAAGGATAGTTGTGGAAGTTTGGGCTGTAGGACACTGCTGGTAATTAGGAAGGCCCTCTTAGGACAGCCCCAAATTCCATCTAAGAAATTGAGCTTAATTGGTAAATGGAGCAAATTGCTCTAAGTGTTATTATCTTTGTTATTTTGACATCAGGGGTATATTTTTTTCCCCCAACAAAATTAAGATGGATTAGAACTTTGGAAATGTGGACCAGTGGGTTAGAGAAAAAAAAGAAGTTTGAAACTCCACAGCTTTTGATCACTATTGCAGAAACAGGGTATGTATACAGAGAACAAGTGAAGTTGTGACCAGTTATGGTATGCCTGGGTCACAGATAGCAGTCTCCATGTGGGAATCATGCAACTTTTCTCTTATTGGTGCTGATGGTGGTGGTGGGGAGACTAGTCGTATTGGTGGTACAAGTTTGCAAGGCTAAATAACTTCGACTTGAAGATTTATTGAAAGTTAATTTAAAATTAGAAGATAATAACTTTCTGAAGTCAGTACTGGATTGTACTTTCTAGCCCGATAGTCCACAACCCAGGCAATTTTACTGAATTTTATTTACTTCTCTCAATGGGCACACTCATTTTTCTGGTTCTATCCCTTTTGTTACAGCTTATAACACAATCTGCAAATTGTAGTTTCGAAATTCTGATTGTTTCTGATGGTCCTACAAACTTTATACTTTCCTGACACAGGTCGAATTGGACTGGTTCCCTTGATAGCTGCCCTCTTATGTTTATACTACTAATGGTGAAAGACTGGAGGTAGGATTAAAGGATAAATTGTCCTTATAGCTCTAGACAGACACCAACACATTCATTGGGCATTCCAAAAGTTTACAGCTCTTAGAAACCATATACTGTCCTGATTATATTTTACCAGAGGCTGTTCTTGCAGCTTATATTTTAGGGATTTGTGCAAGTCATTGACCTATAACTTTAACATATTATTTTCAACTAAATTGATGGCAGGCATAGTATTGATAAAGGCCCAAATTAAGTGTCTCTGACACTGGATGAATAATATATGTCCTAGTGCAAGGTCCTGAGGCCATCTGTGAGCCTCTGGAGTCCCATGGAGCCGGTTGTGGTTTTTCACAGAGACATTGTGCTCTTATTCCTATTTCCATTAAGCCTGAAATATCCTCCTCTGTATTTTTTTTTTTTTTTTTTTTTACTTCATTTTTCAGGCCCCATTTCATGGAAAGCATTCCCCAATGGCTCAAATCTGGTGTTCATCCAATGTGACCTTATGGTATGCATCTCTTGTACTTAAGTATTTACTCCACTAAATTATATATAGGGAAGGAACTGAAATTATTTATATTTGTGTTCCTACAGTAGTTTAATGATTATGAATATGGCCTTTGCTATCTGTGAGACTGGGTTCAACTTCCAATTTAGTATTCATAAAGTACATGACCATGCTATTTGTAATGACATAGATGGATCTTGAGATTATCATGCTAAGAAAAAGAAGCCAGACAGAAAAAGCTGAGAACCATATGACTTCACTTATATGTGGGATATAAAACTGAAAGCACTAAATGAACAAGGAAAACAAACTAAAACTCATAGAAACAGACAGCAGTATAATGGTTACCAGAGTGAAAGTGGTGAAAAGGAGAGGTAGATAAGGGTAAAGGGGGTCAAATATATAGTGACAGAAGGTGATTTGACTTTGGGTGGTGAACACACAATGCAGTATATAGATGATGTATTATTGAATTATATGCTTGAAACCTATATAATTTTATTAACTAATGTCACCCTGATAAATTTAATTTAAAAAAATAAGGTATATGACCCTGGATGAGCTATTTATACTTTTTGAGACTTATTTATTTTAAAAAATGGGAAAAACAGTATTACCTAATATGAATATTTTGAGGATAAAATTATATATACACAAAGCACTTAGCTCAGATCCTAGAGGCTATCACATGCTCTATAATTATTATAGCATATTCCCAACAAATGTAGAATAAATGTTTCAGTTCCCATACATACCTATTGGACATGGATACGTTAACAAAAGTGGAACTAGGTAATTGTTTTGAATCATTGACCCACAGGAAAAAGTGTTAATACTGAAGCAAGTAAAAACTAAGGGCAATGAGTAAAATCTGACAATTAGTTTTAGTTGCCATGCCATTGCAAATATTATCTCACTACCTGTTCACAAATCATCACATTTGGATAAGTTAAAATATTGATATAAAATTGCTTTCAAAACATGAAATTGAAAGTTGTTTTAACAGTTAACCTGTCCTGATTAATAAGTATATTGCTGAGAGAATAAAATCCAAGCTCATTTTTATGATACAAAGGATTTTTCATGGTCTTTCTTCTGTCTTCCTCTCCTACCCTAGGTCTCTGTAAACTCCATTCCATATTTTTGAGCTCGTCATAATGCAGTTATATTGCAAACATTCTCATCCACTAGTTTCCAATCCTCCTAATTTACATAGAAAACCCTTAATCCCCTTTCAAGATCCATATCAAAAGTTATTTCTGCTGGTAAGAATTTTCTAATAATCTAGTGTGTAATTTTACCAGTTTATTTCTCTGTGTCCCCACCATACCCTATAGATTTTACATGGTGTCTTCCTGCTAGACTGTAGCCCACACTAAGGGCAGACCATGGTATATAGCAGGTGCTTACTATATCTAAGCAAAGGAATGAATGATACAGTATTCTAAGCATATTTAAGAGATATTCATAATTGCAATGCTTACTTTTCAACTCCACTTGTTCTCTGTACACATTAATAAACAACAATCTATTTCTCATATTTTCAGAGGAGTCCCTAGATTCTTAAATGTGTCTTTTGTATATAGGTCAGCATACTTGACTTCAATGATCTGGAAATATAATCTCTACAGCAATTAGGAAAATGTACTTATAGTAGTTAGGGATCTTTTATTTTAATGAACATCTTATTCCCTCTTGAACACAATCAATACATTGCACAGATGACTAAGGTAATAAAATATGACAACAGTGAAGATGAAAACAGAATTTTCATAAAAGGCAAACTGGACTGTAACCAATTTGTTTATAAAATGAGTTGATATAATTTGGTCCATATAAAGACACTAAATTAAGATTTAGAACGATGGTTCAGGTCAAATCAGGCCAATTACATGAGTGAATTATTCTAAGGTCAAACTCAGATGACTACTACCTGAGTGAGACCTATTGCAGGGCTAGACTATACTTATCTATTCTGCTCAGAATGAGAAGGAACAAAATGGAAACTGATTTTAGCCTGTTTTGGTTGCTTCCAAATCTCACCTGTGTTTGAGATGCAGACACGTTCTCATTCTCCTGATCTGTCTCATCTTATGAGTCTTCTCTGCCCTCATGTATGCAGGAAGCTGAGTTATTGTCACCCTTCCTGAAACACTCTCATGTAATCTCTTCTGCTCCTTCTCTGTCCAAGTGTTATTCAGATGTGAAGATTGAAACTTACATTGAAGTCCAGCCTCTACTCATCAGCAGTGTGATGTTGCATAAGCTTCTTAAATTTCTTGCAGCACAGTTTCTGACTTTGCAGAATGAGATCACACTTTTTCACAGGGGATTTGTGAGAACTAAATGGTGGGATGCACATAAAAGCAGTAACCTGCAGGACACTATACAAAGGTGAGTTTGGTGTCATAAATGTGTGCTACGCTGTGAGCTCCAGAAGGCAAGGAGGGACCCTCTTCTTTGTCTCTAACTCCCCTGTATTTTTCTTTGAAGGGTACTGTTAGTGGAGGAATCTGTTCTGTAGAGGAGGAACCTGTTCTGTTACCATGTATTCAGAGATAGAATGTGCACATGTCATGTTCTGGTTCATTCACTGGACAACTTTTGGGGTAATTGACTGTAGAACCAAGTTTTCTGTGTAGCTGAGTTTTAAACTTTTTTTAGTTTCAACACTTTAAAAATATTTCTTGATGAAGATTTTTTCAAAACATATTTAATGGGGAAGGAGCTAGTGAAGAAGGAGAGATGGATTTTTACTGTGAACAGGAGAAAGTATAAAATATATTCTCGCTCTAGACCTTATTGACTTGTAAAGAGCATACTCACCACAATTTTCCATTTTATTGGTGTTTCAGGCAGGGACATTATTATGAATGTTAGTTATACTGGGCTATAACACTGTGATGGCTTCAGGGAATATGCTGCTTATTGGGTTATTTGCCTTTATATCAAATAATTCCAAATTGTGTGTTTTTAAATTTGATTGTTTTTATTTTTATTAAAATAATTTTGTTGAAATAATTATTTCCTCCTCTGCTGCCACTTCTCTTCACTATGTGGCAATACCTAAAGCAGCTGTTTTCTCTCTATAGGCCTCTTTCAACAAAGGCTAGTAGGGCATGCCAGGACTCAGTGCTCTCAGAGATACCGCCAACATCCTTCAACCTCATTTGACACTCAGAACCTTTTCTCCACAATGTGTCTCAGGACATCAGGACTAATATTCAGAACAAGAAGCCAATGCTTTCAGGTCATCACTCATTTTCTCAACTTTTATCCTCTTTGTGCAGAATGTCATTTTTGGCCCTGTCTCTTACTCCTGTCTCATCTTCTGAATCTCCACCAATGTGCCCTCTGGAAATCATGTTTAGTGAAAGCATCAGAGTCTGTCTAGGGCTGGAATATTATCTCAGACTGAAAAGAGAAAAAAAAGCATCCCTACTACTCTCAGGCTGGGAGGTTGGATAAGGCTACAGCTAACTACAAAGTTAGTAGGAAGTAGTATTTCTGTGGCAGTCATACACAATTGTAAAATGCCACAAGACTCCCCTCTTTGAATGATTATTGCTTTCTTCCCCATGGCATTCTAGACCCACTTTGCCATACTCATCTCTTATTGGGGACACTCAACTGCTAAGCCACCCTCATCTAATAACAGCATTAATCCCTAATTATTTCTTACTTCTTCAAATTCTGTCTCAGAAACAGTTAACTAATCCAGAGCTGATTCTCACATTCCTTAGTCCCGCCTAATAATCCTTCAGCAGGAACCCAGCCTTTACAAAGCATGTTTTCTTCCTCTTTCACGTTGAAAGCTACATCCATGCCTCCTCCTGAGTCCCTTTTCTTACTGCATTAAATCAGTAAATCTGATTTTGTCAGGCTACTGGTTTGCCCGTCATGGTTTTTGTCTGGTTAGACTTTTAACGCCAGTCACTGGCAAACTCACCTTTATCACTGACATCTTTTCTGAGCATAATATTAATGTCATGTTCAATGTGGATCTGAACATTTCTTCTGCTGCAGCCTTCCCAAGTGGTAGTTGTATTTTCTTTTATGCATCTTATACCATTGGGTCTGCAGATGGAGTGTATGTCCTTTTTGCTTATTCCAGATCACTCTTTCTTTTTCTCCTTACAAACACTCAGCTTTAAATCATATTTCATCAGACATTATTATTGCCTCCTACTCTTCTTTGTGGCAGTCATTCGTTCCTACCATATACTTCATACCCACCCCACTACCTTTTATTCCCTGAAAATTTTAGCTCTTGGCCTGTTGGCACGCTATAATAATGCTGTTGTTATAATTCTTGGTAATTTCAATATCTGTGTAGATGATACTTCCATCAGTATCTTGACCTTCTGTTCTCTAATGATTTTTATCCTTAGCCATCTCTAAATTATTTTCCTGAGGTCATGTTTAAGGCTCTGTCAGCATATATTATTTAATGCCTTCATGATTTCAGTTTCAAGCACCCCTATCCTTGAATACCATCTCCTACTGTTTTCTGCTCATATTCTTGAATATCTCAACACCAGTAATCTTCTAATCCTACCAGGTATGGTTCTACCAGTATTTTAGTGTCTGTAACTCCCTTTGTGTTCCTAGTTCCCTTATTTTTTGTCTTGAGTTACATGGTTTGTCATTATAATGATTTATTTGATCTTGAAAGGCGAAACAACAATGTTTAAATCTAACTTTCCCACTGTTCTATGCCTGCACAGCTGAACACAGCTGGAGAAAAACAAACTATGCTGTTAGATTTTGTTTTATACTTTTTGTTCGACAAATATATTTTTTATTGTGATAAATTATATATATCATAAAATTTGCCATTTTAACCACTTTGAAGTGTATAATTCATTGGCATTATGTGCATTCACATTGTTGTGTAACCATCACTACCATCCTTCTCTAGAACTTTTTCATCTTCCCAAACTGGAGCTCTATATCCTTTAAACAACAAACCTTCATTCTTCATTCCTCCCATCTCTTGGTAGCCACCATTCTACTTTATAACTCTATGAATTTGATTACTCTAGGTACCTCATGTAAGGGGAATTATATAATATTTATTCCTTTATGACTGCCTTATTTCACTTAGCATAATGTCTTCAAGGTTCATTTGAGTTGTAGCTTGTGTCAGAATTTCATTCCTTTTTAAAGCTGTAATCATATATCATATTTCATTTACTATCTCATATTTTATTTTAAATTTGTTATCTCCGTTGGGTCTCAATGCTGCCAGATTATCTCACTCCATTCCCAAGTCTATTTTTCTCTTTTTCTACTAGACTATTATTTCATATCTTCTTCTGCTTTTTTTCAAACCTACAGTACTTTATTCTCAGCTATTAATCTTGCTTTCTATGTAATTGAAAAATTAGAAGCAATCAAGAGAGAACTTCTATAAGATTCCACCATTATATATATATATATATATATATATATATATATATATATATATATATAAATGAACATTATCCCCAATATACATTATCTTCCCACCTCTCATTATTCATCTACTTCGCATCAGCTTACATCCCTTTTCATTATTACTCAAGGTTATTGCCGTAACAATTGTCTTTTCTAGCTCTTACATCATCAGGTTTCCTTATCCGTGGGACTGTTCCCATCAGTACACAACATGCTGGAACTTCTCTTACCTCAGAAATATTAACAACAACAAAAACAACAATAAAACTCTTCCTGGCTTACTTCTTGTACCTTACCTTTTTCTTTCAAGTGGTAAAACTTCAAAACTTTCTCTATACTTGCTGCCTCAGTTTCTCTTGATTAGTTCTAATCCGTCTCTTGCTTTTGCCACCCCAGTGAAATATCTCTTATCAAGGTCACCAGTGACTTCCAAGCTGTTAAATCTAATGGAAACTCCTCAGTCCTCATGTTACTTGACCCATAAAAAGCATTTGGCATCACTGATTTCTTTCTTCTCTTTGATGCACTTTTTCTGACTTCATTTCCTAGAAAACTATTGCTCCTGGTTTTTCTCCTATCCAACTGACCTTATCTTATTAGTCATCTTTGCTGTTTCTTTTCCCTCTAATTTCTCTGATTTTTAAATGGTAGAGGGTCTGGGTTCCAGTCCTTGGTTCTTTTTTCATTTTAATACAACTAACTCTTAAGGAACCTTAAAGATCTTAATGAGTCTCACGGATTATATGTTGATAGTGTCTGTTGACTGCCAAATTTATTTCCAGATTGGTCTTTTTTTCTGAACTCCAGATTTATATGTTGAATGAACTACTTAAAATCTCTACTTATATGTCTGATAGTTATCTTAAATTTGGTATGTTCCAAACTGAGCTTCCCATGTTTTTTTCCCCCCAAACCTACTGCTCTTCTAATCTTTCCCATTTTAATAAATAGTTACTGCATTCTTCTAGTTGTTGAGGTAAAAAATCTTTGTTTTTTCTCTTTGTCTTACAACCTATATCCAATCTGTCAAGAAATCTTATTGGCTGTACCTTCACAATATAACCACAATCCAATCACTTTATATGGTTTTTTCCTTCATATCCCGTATGTATTTACTCAAATGTCACTTTCTCAGTGGAAGTCAAGACAGATCACCTTGGACTATCGCACCCACCTGCAACCATATGTATACCATTTCTTGTTCTGTGTTTTTTTCTTTAGCTTTCATGTTTAACATAGTGTATATTTTGCTTATGTATCTTTTATGTTTTCCATGAGAGCAAAGATTTTTATTTTGTTTACTGTTATATCCCCAATGCTTAAAACACTGACTTACACATTGAAATTTACTAAATATACACTGGATGTGTAAAAGAAAATATTAGTATTTTTAGTAATTTCTGAGAAATTAGTAATTTCTGAGAATTAGAAAAAGTAAGATATTTAGAGCCATGTGTACAAGAGCAAATAGTCCCTTGTTTATTATCTCCATGGTTCTCCTGTTAGTAAAATTTTAGTTTTATGAAGGAGCAGCTTAATGGCAATAATAGCAACTGAGTACTTATGTGTGGAAGCCATCCCACATGCTTTATTACTTCTTAAAGCTGTATAAGCATAAAAAATAGATATCATTATCTCTGTTTTACAGACAATGCTAAGTAATTTGCTCAAAATGACCTGGCTAGCAAGTAATTATGCTGGGATTCAAAATCAGTTCTATCTGACTCCAAAGTTCAATTTTTTTCACTATAAAACATGACTTACTTTTTGGCTCTTGGCTGATGTTTTGGTTAATGGGGGTATAAATAAAGGCAATAAGTAGGCAGAAAAACTGAATAATATGCCTTTAAGCCTATTGAGTTCACTATTTTCTTTTTTACAACAAACCAGTATAATGCAATTTTAATATATATTTTTTAAAATTTGTGGGGAGATCTGAATAGTCAAAATGTAGGGAAAGCACTATTTGCATTTTTAAATAAAAATTAAAGGTTGTCCTGTATCAAAATTTGTATGCATGTGATACTAGGAACAGGTATACTTGACCTTGTTTTAGTGTGATATTTGATTATTGAAAAAGGAATTTTATTTGATTTGAATATTTCTCTTGTATTTAGGAGGCAATAAAAAAAACCCTCCCGCAGCTAATTTAATAACAGCAAATTCTCACAGATGTAATGCAAATATCCGCTGTGAGGCAAAGCCTGTTTCATTTCATAATTTATTTCTGCATTCATTACATTGATTACACTGTAATAGGCTTCAGGGATCCTAACAATGGAAGAGAAAATTGGATAGGTACATGTAAGAGAAAATTAAAGGGCCATTTGTCCTGCATTCAGATCAGACATTGTGAATTTTGTATTGAGCTTTAAAACTTTACTCTCAGCTATTTATCTTGCTTTCTATTTAGCTACATGATGAAATGTGTTGATAAATTAATCTACTTTCATATATAAAACTTCATTTTCTAGATCAAAGAAAATGTTCATTGTAAATCACATATACTTGAATAATTCAATGGTTTAGGCATTAGAAGAGCAGATTCCCAGCTCCAACTTTTACATTTTCTTAATATCTCTGTGCCTTAATTTTTTACTCTGAAAACTGAGCATAATCTTTACCCCTTTTATTTTATGGACATATTGAAACTTTCCTCAGGTATTTTATGAGAAATCACTTTGTAAATTGTAGTTCCTATGTTAATGTAAAATGCTAGTGGTTTTATTACTATTGTATGGCTTAAAGGGATTATTAAGTGTTTTATCAACTTTATACTTTTCCCAGAAATGAGTGGTTTTGGATTATAACATTCACCTCTTATTATTATTGTTATTTCAGAAGATATTATTTTTTTTTATTAAAGAAAAGAACATCACAAAACAGATATTAATAGAGTGAATTATATTCTGAGAAAAGATTAATTCTTCGTATCATTTTTTATTATTTTTTTAGTTAACACAGTATTTCCTGGCATATAAAATAAGCCACTGATAGATTTAAACTATAGTATTGGTAATGGTAAACTTCTTAACATTTATTCACATTATATATTCTTTTCACCTTAATTTTTCTTTTGTTACTAAAATTATTAATGTTGATATTAACATTGTTTCTATTTTTGTTGTTATAAACAAGGCAATAAGACACATTTGAGTACATATGCCTTTGCATATTTGTGTAATTTAGCCACCAGTTTTCTAGTTAACATGGTATGCACTTTACAAAAGCTTTTGCCTACATCCTATCTGGGTTAAAATAGAGGACACTTTCCGTGGCCTCTCCCGAATTCTTCATTTTAAATCTGTAATATTAAATCTATAAGAGGATCATCAGAACAACACATTTCATAAGATGTTTAAGTACTGAAACATAATCAATTTATGTGTCAAAAAGGACAAGAGAAATAAGACTTTCTGTTATTGATTTCTAATTTAATTATATTGTGGTCAGAGAGCATACTTTGTATGACCTGTGTGCTTGGTTTTATGGCCCAGAATATGGTGTATCATAGAAAATGCTATTTGCACTAAAAAACAATGAGTATTCCTCTGTTGTTGGGTAGAGTGTTTATAAATGTCAACCAGATTAAGTTGGTAGATAATGTCGCTCAAGTTGTCTATATCTGTCTTAGTTTGCTAAAGCTTCTGAAATAAAATACCACAAACTGAATATCCTAAAGTCTCAGATCAAGATGTTGACAAACCGTGCTTCCTCTGAAGGCACTAGGGAAGAATTCACTCCAGGCCTCTCTCCTAGCTTCTGGTAGTTCCTTGGCTTGTGGCAGCATAACTCCAAACTTCATACTCTGTTATCCCGGTGTGCTTGTCTCAGTGTCGAAATTTCCCCCTTTTTAATAATCTGTCCTACTCTGATATGACCTCATCTTAATTAAACTAACAAATTTGCAATGGCTCTATTTCCAAATAAGGCTACATTTGAGATACTGGGACTTAGGACTTCAACATGTGAATTTTGGTCGGGACACAATTTAACCCATAACAATATCCTTAATAATTTTCTGTCTACTTTTATATGTATTATTGAGAAATGGGTACTGAAATCTCCAACTCTAATTGTGGATTTGTCTATTTTTATATTTTCTTGGTTCTGTTAGATTTTGCTTTATGTATTTTTAAGCTATGCTATATTATTAGGTACATAAACTCTTAGAATTATTACATTTTCTTGATGAATTAACTCTTTTATCATTAACTTTATCTTTGATAAATATGTAATATTATTTTTTCTGAAATTGACTTTGTCCAATATTATTGTGGACAGTCAAGCTTTCTTTTGATTTCTGTTTATATCTACAGCTATATATCTATATCTATATTTACCTGTATATCTTAGTCATCTTTGCTGTTTTTTCTCCTTTTTCTGTTTGGATTTATAAGATATGGATTCTTGGAAATATCTTCTCTCATGGGCCCTATGAAGATTTGGTACAAAATCTTTCATAGCTTCAACATTCAAACTTCACTCAGAGGCCTCATCTGTTGTTCTGAGTCAGACAGCATACACTTGATGCATAAGGAAAGGACCTGGGGAGTCACATGAGATGTCTGAAATATCTGTCTGTTTTTGCTGATTTGCATTACATCTGCTGACCTCTGATTTGTGGGAATTTGATCCCTTTGACAGTTGGATCCTTTGTATTGGCTCATATACTTGAATATTTAGATGCACATCTGTAAAAAAGAGAAGTTTACATTTCCTAAAACACTTCAATGTCAAGGTCCCTCCCATTTTGCTTGGTAGAAGGCTTGGGAATAGTAGGGGAACATTATTTGAGTTCTCTCTTGTCTTGCCTGATCAGTGTGCATTTTCAGGCATATATTATTGTGTTTTGAGCTGGTGACACTCATTTTCTGGTCTCTGCAAGGCCAATAAATAGGGGAATGGCTGTTTCTGTCTGATGACCTGGCCTCATCTTAGAACCTGCTGTTCCTGCAGGTTCTCTGAGACTCAGCCATGTCATCCTTAAGCCCCATGCCTTGAATCACCTCACCCCTCACCATATGGCCATGTCAGGCACACTGGCTTCAGAGCATGTGTGAATACCTGATGTTTTTCATAACCTGTGAAGCCAATGTCAGGGGAGGGCTGCTTTCTCTAACCCTCTAATGCCCAAATGGTCGCCACATAATTTCCATTTTGCTCCAGCTATTCCATATTGTGGCAGATTATTTTCCTTTAAAATCTCTAGTGGTAATTGGGGGAAAAAGCCTGTCTAATTTCAACTTTATGTTCTCTCATGCCTTGATGTCATTGCCTCTTGCTAATAAACTAACGGAGTAACAAGGAGCCTGGCCTGCCAATTTCTCTACTCTGGGAATCTCCTGCCCCCTTCATCTTATCTCTGGCAATCTCCTTTCTTGCTTTGTTGAATGGGAGTTTTCCTATGATATAAAGTTTTACTTTTTAATTCTGTGAACACCTTTGAACCCACCCTCTCATCTTCCTGGTACAATAAACCTCAAGACTAATACGTAATGGCTAAGCAGTATAGGCGGACATGATTTATGGGGTCATGAACTACATATTGATTTAATATTTCTAAAACTATTATCCTCATTATGCAAACCAAATCAATAACAAATGGAACAAGTCATATAATATTCAGATTTTACTAAAATAATTCCAGAGGTGTTGGAACTGGATGAAGTTGCAGGGCAAGTTACCATCTACTGAAAAAAAATGCATAGAAGGGGAACCAGAGGATGGTGCAAAGGACAAGGTGATTAAATGAGATCCCAGGGTCCTGCTGACTCCCCTCTATGCACAAGATATTTATCATAGTTGATTTTATATAATCCTTTTATCTTATAAATTAAATTACTAAAAAATTTATTTATTAAATTTATTGGGGTGACATTGGTTAATAAAATGTATAAGTTTCAAGAGTACAGCTCAATAATATGTCATACGTAGATTGCATAGTGTGCTCACCACCAAAAGTTAAATCTCCTTCTGTCACCATATATTTGACCCCTTAACCCTTATCTACCTCTCCCCTCCCCCTTTTTCTGGTAACCACTAAACCGTTGTCTGTGTCCATGTGTCTCTGTTTGTCATGTTCATTTGTTGCTTTCAATTTTATATCCCACATATGAATGAAATCATATGGTTCTCAGTTTTTTCTGTCTGACTTATTTTGTTTAACATGATAATCTCAAGATATTTCCATGTTGTTTCAAATGGCAGTATTTCATTTCTTCTTATGGCTGAGTAGTATTCCATTATATATATGTACCACATTGTTATCTAGTCATCTATCAAAGGTCACTTTGGTTGTTTCCATGTCTTGGCCCTGTGAGTAATGCTATGAACATCAGAGTACATATATGTTTACAGATAAATGTTTTCAAATTTTGGAGGTAGATACCCAGAAGAGGGATTGCTGGATCGTATGGTAATTCTATTCTTAACTTTTTGAGGAATCTCCATGCTGTTTTCCATAGTGGCTGTACCAATTTACATTCTCACCAGTAGTGTATGAGGGTTCCTTTCTCCCCACAACCTCTCCAACACTTGTTATTACCTGTCTTATTGATGATAGCCATTTTCACAGGTGTGAGGTGGTATCTCAGTGTGGTTTTGATTTGCATTTATTTCTGTAATAGCTAGTGAAGTTGAGCCTCTTTCATATGTCTGTTGGCCATTTGTATGTCTTCTTGGGAGAAGTGTCTGTTCAGGTCCTCTGCCCACTTTTTAATTGGATTTTTTTTTTTTGTTATTGTTGAATTGTATGAGTTCTTTGTATATTTTGGATATTAGGCCCTTATCAGAGGCGTTGTTTGCAATTTTTTTTTCATTCAGATATTTTGCCTCTTTGTCTTGTTAATGCTTTCTTTTGCTGTGCAGAAGCTTTTTAGTTTGGTATAGTCTCATTCATTTATTTTTACTTTTATTTCCCTTGCCTTTGAGGTCAAATTCATAAAATCCTCTATAAATCCAAGGTCCATGAGTTTAGTACCTATGATTTTTTTCTGTGTAATTTATTGTTTCAGGTCTTATATTCAGGTCTTTAATATATTGTGAATTAATTTTGGTGTATAAATTAGATTATTTTTAAGCCTCCTTTATATATGAAGAACCAGAGAAGAAAATTACAGCTAAATCTAACAGGAACAGACTGTAAGCCCACAAATGCCCATTTTGTGAATTACAACCCTGTGTTTATTCTATCAAATCCTTCTATAAGTGCTAGAAAAGACCTAAGGCTCACGTCTACAGTAACTATAGGCAGTTGGCAATCTACTCTACTAGCACCAATGCAAAGGAATAGACAGGCTGTTGTGCCCTTTGTGAATTTTTTCCCGTTTAAGTTATGCCTGTTCACACCTATTTTTCTAATTAAAATCTTGTCAATAGACACATAGGTAGGGAGATGATTCCTGAGCACTTTACTTCTAGAAAAAAAACCTAAACTTGTAAGTGAGATAAAGTTTAGGATTTGTAATAGAGATAGCTATAAATGTACACTGGCGTTTTGGGAGGAATGAAGTGAAAAAATTTTAACAAAGTATATCTGAATGTTTGGAAATATGGTGCTACAAAATCTTAAATTGAGCTCAACAATTCTTGAGACTTTGACTTAAATCAAAAGGTTTATCGCCAGCTTATAGATTTTTTTCTTCCCTGAAACTGTTGGAAACCATAGATTTCAAAAGGGATTTCACACACATATGACTATCACAGCTGTATCTCTACTGAAGGAAGCATGTCAGCGTTTTGTGAGACTAGGTTCCTCAGGAAAGCCAAACTAAAAACATGGGATATTATGCATATTAAAGGGTTCATGATGATGAATTCTCACCAACATAAATATCACTCAGTCACTTATATAAATAAGATAATTTTATATTGAATGACTTGGAAATGGGAAGTTTTGCTCTTTCTCTACCAATTTTGATTTAACAAGAAAATATAGTCATGCTAACTAAAATGTCACCACCTGAAGCAATTGTTTCCACATTTTCCAAGATGCATCTTTTATCAGTAAAAAATTTAAAGTGCACTTCTCCAAACCGTTTCTCTTATTTATTTTTAAATTTTATAGAGTGTTAATATACATCGTAAAGTACACACAAATGGAAAGCAAAAATAAAATTGTAAGGGGAGGCAACCGAGTCCAGGGTTCATGCTGCCTGCGCTGCTCAGCCAGTGGACCGACACAGGAGTTGGAATATTTAGAATAAGCGTTTATTGTCAGGGCACTGGTGATCTGAGAATGCAGCAGGTTAACACCTTCAAAACTGCCTTGCCTTCTCAGTCGCGCTTAGGGTATTTAAGAGAAAATCTGGGCATTATTCCAGGAGCTATGTGATGGTTGGGGGTGGGGCAGGGAATGGGGTCTGTTGTGCTTCAGGGAACCATTCCTCTGGCAACATGGTCCTCTGGTGACATTAGCGACCCAGGAACAATGGTGGGAGTATTCTGGAAAGAATGCTAAACCAGAGGATTGTGATCAGTAAGTGTAAGGGCATTAATCATAAGTTTCAGGGCAACTTTCTATGGCAGGGGAAGTTCCAAGCTCTGGGTCAAGCCACACAGGAGACAATCTATTGTTAAGCTTTAGGGCAAGGAAGAGTGAAGCCAGAGATGCTGTGAGGCCTCTACTATGGGAGTCCCAACCAGGCCCTTCTTTAAAATGAAGTAAACAATATTTGAAAATAAAAAAAATTTTAAATGTATAACACACTTTTTGCTTTTACTTAGAATACTGGTATTATTATTAATAGAAATGTAACTGAATGTGTTACATTCTTTTTGTGATCCAGTTATTGAAAGGTCAAAATCTGAGGTTCATTTTTTTTTGTGGGCGGTGCTTGCTTTTAATAGGTAACATAACTGATAAGATGCCTTACAAAGAATATTGAAATAGAGGAAATAAATGTATTATTGGCTGAGTTTATTAATCATGGAATTCATAAAATATTCACCTCCAAAGTACTAAATTTGCGGTCAACTGTAGTCATCATTTTGTATATTATATTTCTAGTACTTATTTATTTTGAAACTGGAAGTTTTTATCTTTTGACCACTTTCCTCCGAATCTCCCACCCCTCCCTGCTTCTGGTAACAGAAAAGTCCACCCATTTTTTAAAATTTATTTATTTATTTATTTAATTTTATTTTTTATTTTTTCAGGCGAGGCAACCCTTGCTTGACCTCAGAAATTGCAAGGACCTTGTCAGCTTATAATCCTTTATGTTTTTTATTTTTATTTTTTATGCCTACAGAACCTGGTCTTCCAAGGTGGTCTCCCATCTAAGTACTAACCAGGCCTGAACCTGCTTTGCTTCTGAGATCAGATGGGATCGGGCACGTTTAGGGTAGCATGGCTGTAGCTTCACCTATTTTTTAAATGGGGTTTTTTGTTTTTGTTTTTGTGCTATTAAGTTTTTTTAATATATATTTTTTGCCATTGAGTTGTATGAGTTTTTTATATATTTTGGATATTAACCTTTATCAGATATACACTTTGAAAATTTATTTTCCCACTTTTTAGGTTGTCTTTTCATTTTGTCGATGATTTCTTTTGCTGTGCAGGAGCTTTTCAGTTTGATGTAGTCTCATTCATTTATTTTTTATTTTGTTGCTTGGGATTTAGGTATGATTTCCAAAAATTGGTACCTAAACCCATGTTTATTCAAGGAGGTTTACGCCAGCACTATACTGTTTTAATTACTACAGCTTTGTAGTATAGCTTGAAATCAGGAAGTGTGATGCTTCTTGCTTTTCCTTTCTCAGGATTTCTTTGGCTATTCAGGTTTTTTGTGATTCCATAAAAATTTTAGGTGTGTTTTTCTATTTTCGTAAAAAATGACATTGGAATCTTGAGTAGGGATTGCATTGAATCTATAAATGTAAGTATGGACATTTTAACAATGTCATTTTTCTGATCGACAGACATGAGATGCCTTCCCATTTATTTATATCTTTTTTGATTTCTTTAGCAATGTCTCATAGTTTTCAGAGTAGAGATCTTTTGCCTTCTTGATTAAATTTATTCTTAAGTATTTTGTTACTTTTGATGCTATTGTAAATGGGATCGATTTCTTTATTTTTTTTCAGAAAATTCATCAGTTGTGTATCAAGACACTACAGACTTTTCTATGTTAATTTTGTATCCTGCAAACTGAATTTGCTGAATAGTTCTAACAGTTTTTTTTTGGTTTTATTTTTAGGCTTTGCTCTATATAAAATTATGTCATCTGCAAATATAAACAATTTTACTTCTTTCTTTCCAATTCTGATGCATTTCATTTCTTTGTCTTGCCTGATAGCTCTGGCTAAGACTTTCAGTACTAATGTTGAATAGGAGTGCTGAGACTGGCACCCTTGTCTTATTCCTGATTTTAGAGATAAAACTTTCAAACTTTACTATTGAATATAGTGTTATCTGTGGGTTTGTCATCTATGGCCTTTATTATGTTGAGATGTGTTTATTCTTACTTAATTTGTTAAGTGTTTTTATCATGAATGGATGTTGAATTTTGTCAAATTCTTTTTCTGTGTCTACTGAGATGATTGTATGACTCTTTTCTTTCATTCAATTAATGTGATGTATCACACTGGTTGATTTATGTATGGTGAATCATCCTTGCATCTCAGGGATAAATCCCACTTGATTGTGGTGAATGATCTTTTTAATGTGCTGCTGAATTCAGTTTGCTAGTATTTTGTTGAGAATTTTTGCCTCTATTTTCACCAGGGATATTGGCCTATAGTTTCCTTTTTTATCTGGCTTTGATATTACAAAAATTATATGATATTAACATTCATTATTTTTAGCAAGAAAATTGCATAAAAATGGAAAGATTTTCAAAATGTTTCATTTTATTTTGAAAAAAGTTCTTTCAACCATTGTCAAAATATCAGCTTTATCATGAAAGGACTTACTAAGTATGTTTACTTTGTCAAAAATATTTACTAGATACAGATTACTGAAGCCCACTTGTCTGGCAAAAGTGAGCAGTTTTGGAACTCTTCTTTTAAAAAATAAGAGAATACTGCTTAACTAATATTTAAGTTGACATATCGTAAGTGTTTGGCTTACACTAATCAGTAAACCTGTCACGGTAGAAAATAATTTTCTGGTTACTTCTTATATCATGCAGAATGTTACAAATATTATATTATTTAATATTATTGTTTTTATTAATCCAACAAGAGGATGACATTCCAAAGTCAGCAACTGCAATTGCTCACAAAGGCTACCAGTCAGTGAGTGTGGGAGGGCGATAGTATCAAATCCCATCTGTGGACTCTTTTTCCTCAGGTTCATTCACATTTAATATGACTAGCCCTCATATTAAATGTGAGCAAAACTTTTTTACTTTTATTTTTAGACTAAAAAAATACATAATTAAAAAGTTAAAAACCCAGTGGATTGTTATAAACTCTTGGGAAATACTATTTTAGAGATCACAGAGCTACAGTGGTTCTCAAACTTTAGTGTGTATGAGAATCATCTGGAAAGGGTAATAAATTATAGGTATCTAGTCCCCACCCAGAGAGATTCTGATTTAATAAGTCTGAAGCGTGACTTGGAAATCTGTGATTTCATCAAACACTTTAGATATTTCAAATGCAGTTCCTTAGAAAACCACACTTTGGGAAACCCAGACTAAAGGGACTAGACGAATTTTCCATGTTTTCCTCATAGTATCATTTTTGGTTTAAGATTATTAGCACATCAAAGTTCAGTTTAAGACTTTACATAAGTACCCAGGGAATGAAATGTGGCGAATGGGCAACTGCTCCTTAGTATATTTGTTAGAGAGTTGTAATTAATTAATAGGTAGACAAGCTTACCAACATATATCTATCTAATTAGTGCATAGTAGTTAACAAATTATAACCCAGATGCTGGCTAAGAATCCCATTCTCTGACCTCTATGGATAAAATATCCTTGAGCTTTTCATTATACATTCTGGAGGAGAGCCAGTGTCACAGCTAGATTTTCATGAATTCTTAACTGATTTACAGGTTTGCATGATCACTTCTGGCTTTAAATTCCTGTTCTTGTTTGGCTTCAGTTGCAGCGTCTGATCTCTTTTTGTGCTCAATGTAGAGAATCAATAACTTTTTGTTTTTCACAACCAAACTTCACGGTACTTAAATACACATTGCACTTGATTTTAGACATCTTGCTCTTAAATGTTATTTGGCATCCTGACATCAAGACTTTCTCATTGACCACATTTTCCAATGGCTCTCTGGCCTTTTGTCAGTGGACTGTTTGCCTACTCCCCCCAAACTCCATTTCTGATCGTTAAGCCTGGTTATTTACTCTTCTACCTGCTATTCACCTTCTTCCATGTACAATTATATGTCAGGATGATTTGTTGTAACAAACCATTAGCCACATGGAAAAACTTACGGATACTCTAAATTTCTTTCCTTTCTTCCTCTATCATCCACTTCTGTAAATGAAAAGAAGAGGATCTAGACCCAGTTTTGTACTCTGAATTATGCCACTGGCTGCAATGATGCCATTTTAAGCAGAAATGATTACAATCAGTTTTTTCTTTTCTTTTTAAGTTGAGGCGAAATTCACATAACTTAAACGTATCCCTTTTAAAGTGGACATTCTAGTGACATTTAGTACATTCATAATGTTGTGCAGCCACCACCTCTATCTAGATCAAAAACATTTTCATCACTTCAGATGAACCCCATTCCCATTTAAGCCATCATTCTCTATTTCCTCTGCCTCTCAGTTCCTAAAAATCTGCTTTGTGTCTTGATGGATGTACCTATCCTGGGTATTTTATATAAATGATACTATATGATATATGATTTTTTGTGCCTGGTTTGTTTCACTTAGCACAATGTTTTTGAGATTCATTTATATTGTAGTATGCACCTGCACTTTTTGATTATCCTGAATGATAATTCATTGCATGTATCTACTCAATTTGTTTATCCACTATCTGTTGATAGACACTTGGGTTGTTTCTACCTTTTGGCTATTCCAAATAGTGCTATTATGAATATTCATGTACAAGTATTTGAGTATAATCTGGGTTTAATTTTTTTTTTCTTAACACTAGTTTCTCTTTTGTACATTTAATAAATTAGCAGTGATCTGACATATATGAGAGTTCTTGAATTTTGTACTGGTCACCATTTTGGTTTCTCATTCAGGTTATTGATTCCTGTTTTAGCTTGTGGTAGTGTTTTCCTGAGGAGAGAGTTGTTACTAGGTTTGGCCGATTGATCCTGGGTTTGTACTTCGCTGTGTAGGTCTGAGTGAATGTTGAGCCACTAGCCAAAGGTATACATTGTGAAGCCAATGCTAAAAGTGGTAATTTTAACTAAAGAGTCAACGAGCTCTGGATCTTGACAGTTTAAGGAAAGGAGGGCATTAGATGAAAGCCAGTTTCTGGGTTTCAATAGACATGATTTAAGACAAAGATACATGTCTGCCACATTCCTACATTGTTTTAGTGTATATGTCCCATCTTTTTGTGGCTTACCTTGTCAATTTTAGGTTAACTGTATTCATCAGCTACAAGCTAAGTGTTTCATCTTCTTACCCTATGAATCAGAATTGAAAGACTACTATCATCACTTTTTTTTAAAGCAATCAGTCATATTGACAGAGAAGCTTATTTAAACTTTCCTTGTTTTAACATTAGGCTTCTTCTGCCCTACCAGTTGATGCACACAGGGATAAAAAGTAAGAAGCAATTGAAAGAAGAGAGTATTATTTACACTCAGTTATAACTTTTGAGTCATGAGTTAATTGCTTATCTATAAATCTATGTGTATGTGTTTTTTTCTAGTTAGTCAATTCCTTCTAAATCTTCAAGCAATTGTGTAATCAATGTGGCTGCTTAAACACTAAGGCAGATAAAGTCAATAAATTTTTCTAAAGAAATGGTAATTAACTCTGTGTTGACTTATTATTTGGGAAAAATGTTTTTTATCCATTTGACAGGTTTTTATTTGCAGATTTATTTGAGAGAGTCAAAATTAAAGCAAATAAACATTGTTAAAAGGAGAATGTTGCTTATAATAAAGATTAAGAATATTAAGTAGACTTTTTTTATTGGTTGCCAGTTCCCCTCCCCCCCAGCTTTGTTAAAGTATAATTGACATAAAATTGTATATATGTAAGATGTATATGACGGTTTGATATTCATGTATATTGTGAAATGATTATCACAATCAAGTTAATTCACATGTATATCACTTAATATGGTTGGTTACTTTTTGGGGGACAGTGATGAGAACATTTAAGATCTATTCTCTCAGTAAATTTCATATGTACAATGCACTATTAACTGTTGCCACTGTACTGTACTTTAGATCTCTAGAATTTATTCATTTTATAACAGAAAGTTTATACCCTTGACCAACATCACCCCATTACTCCCGCCCCCCATCTCCTGCTAATCACTATTTTATTCTTTGAATCTGAGTTCAACTTTTTAGATTCCACATATAAGTAAAATCATACAGATTTATAGATCTCTGTCTGGCTTATTTCACTTTGCATCATATATATTCCATGTTGTTGTAAAGAGCAAGATTTCCTTCTTTTTTCATGGCTGAATAATATTATACTGTGTTTATATATATATCTCATATATTCTTTACCCATTCATCTGCCAGTGGACACTTAGGCTGTTTTCATGTCATAGCTGTTATGAATAATGCTGTGGTGAACATGAGAACACATATATGCCTTTGAGATACTGGTTTTATTTTCTTTGGTTACATATCCAGAAGTGGGATTGCTGGATCACCTAAAGGTTCCACAGACTATGTAATGTCCTTTGATACATTTATTTCCTTCTTGAAGTAGTCTTCTGTTGTTTCTTACTCAAAACTCTGTGTCATACAATAAAACTTAACAAATTTACTTTTAAGTTATTAATTCATTGAATATTTGTTCAGTGCCTACTATGAGGTAATTTAAGTTAAAGAGTCTATTTTATACTATAAAATATAAGACAGGAAAATGGGATAAAGAATAATGTGGGAAGGGGAGAACTATTTATGTCAAGATTAGGAGTTGAGAAAGAGGTGACGTTTGGGCTGAGACCTAAATGATGAGAAAGATGTATATGGTAGGCAGGATTCTAATACGTTCCCCAAGATTTCTGACCCCTACAGTACATATTACCTTCTTCCAGTTGTTAAACCAAACATGAATCTAGATACTACTGTGAAGGGATTTTGCAGATGTAATTAAGATCTCAAATCAGTTTATTTTAATATATGATGACAATATGAACACTTAAAATTCAATAATAACAAAATGAAAAACTCAATTAAAAATGGGCCAAAGACCTTAACAAACACCTCACCAAAGAGATATGCAGGTTAGAGAAATGCAAATTGAACAACAATGAGAAACGCTACAGACCTATTAGAATAGCTAAAACTGGAACACTGATAACATCAAATGTTGGCAAGGATACGGAGAAACAGGAGCTCTCATTCTTTGCTGGGGAGAATGCAAAATGACTCAGCTACTTTGGAAGAAGTTTGGCAGCTTCTTACAATAGTAAACATGCTCTTATCATATGATCTAGCAATCATGCTCCTTAATATTTACTTAAAGGAGTTGAAAATATATTCATACACAAATTCTGCACACAGATGTCTATAGAAATTTTGTTCATAATTGCCAAACTTGGAAACAACCAATGTGTCCTTCAATAGGCATATGAATAAATAAGCTGTGGTACATACAGACAATGGAATATTATTCAGTGCTAAAAAGAAAGAAGTTATCAATGCATGAAAAAACATGGAGGAAACATAAGTGTATATTACTAAGTGAAATAAGCCAATCTGAAAAATCTACATACTTTATGATTCCAAGTATATGATATTTTGGAAAAGATAAAACTGTGGAGACAATAAGTTCAGTGGTTACCAGGGGTTAGGGGGGAGGGAGGGATAAACAGGTAGGGAACACCAAAGATTTTTATGACAGTAAAACTATTACGTATGATATTATAATGGTGGATAGGTGTCACTATAAATTTGTCCAAACCCATAGAATGTACAACACCAAGGGTGAACCCTAATGTTAACTATGGACTTTGGGTGATAATAGTATGTTAATGTTGATTTATCAATTGCTACGAAGGGTGGGGGATACTAATAATGAGGGAGGGGTATACGTGTATGGGGGCGGGAATGTACGGGAAATCTCCGTCCCGCTCAATTTTGCTGTGAATTTTAAACTGCTTTAAAAAATGAAATTGGTTTAAAAATATGTATAGGCAAGAGCTCTAATGGAAGTAGGCCTGGATTTGCCGCTTCTTGTTAATCTGTGGAGCTGACACCTAGTCTCAATTGTCACACTTCTTTAGAATGTGAGGTCTCAGTTCATCCTCAACTTTGGGGCCAAGTTATTTATTCTTGAGCAAAAGAAAATAAATTTATTCAAAATTTCATTACTTTAGTGTTCTAGAAATCAATTTTAAAGCCATTTCCCCCCTATTTAATGAATTATTTAGTTTAAGGTAGATTCCATAAATTTATTAACTACACAAAGATAAACTGCAATGCATTTAGCTAAGGTATAAGCTGGGTTCACAACAAACCTTTTGAAGGTGGAGCCTTCACTCTTGCCTTCAGATATTTGGGGTATACTCTGAGATCACATGTCTATGGACCAAGTGAGAGCATCTGTGCCTAATGATTTATTAAATATGTAGTGAAGTTTAATTTGTTTCTCATTTTAAAATCAAAATTAAGAACTTTTGATATTTTCTTCTTGCATTCTTATGGATCACCTTGCTCATCCTTAATGGACAACTATGGAAAAGACAGGCAGCAAATATGTCTGAGATATCAAGTTAAATGAGAATGGAGAATTGTTCATAGGACTTAGCAAAGGCAGAGGTGTTGGTGACCCTTTACAGCCATTCAGTGGAGTAGAGGGAAGAAAACACTGAATGGAGAGAGTAGAGAAGAGAATGGGAAGAGAGAGTAAGATAAGTAGTATCACTTTTGAGAGGGAGATTTTGTGTGAAAAGAAAGTCAATCAGTATACCAGTAAGCTAGATGGGGTGTGAGAGTTAAAGATTCTATTTCTTAAATATGTATGAGATATATGTAATACTATATCCTCTTCTTTCTATGTGTCCTAACTGAAAAGCAGTTTTAGCTTCAAATTGATCCTCTGTAGCTTGTATCAGAACATTGTTAAGAGGATCCTAGCAGACGGACACAAACTTCTAATAAATCATTTTCACTTTCAAAATATGTTGAACTAGACTTTATCCTGTGTTCTTATTTTTCTTCATGTATTTAGAAGTTGCATGGAAATTGCCATTTTGCTATACATAGCCTTTAGGGTGGCTTTATTCTCAGGGTCTAAAAGAATCTGGAAAACAAGTATCTTTCTCCATGCCAATGGCATTACTGGTTTTACTGTGGTTTTACTGTCCATGACCCCAGGACATGTGATATTGTTGCTTAATTACTGCTAGAAATAATGGTTTAATGGTAAAGTTGTAATACGGTATAGCCCTGTCTGTAGCCAGCTGTCTTGGGGGCATTTTGCAGCTAATGGCAGTGAAACTGACAGGAGGTGGTGCTATTCCAAAGCAGAGAGAAGCAATCCTGAGACTCCTTTTGAAGGTGGATGGCTGTTAACAGCTGCTGCTCTTTTTCTAGGTTAAAATAATCTCTCTTGTATTCAAGCTATAGAATTTTGGTCTGTACATTATTTATTCACTTTAGACATGCTGGCAGCCTCCATTTAGTCATTCGGAATCACTGGAAAATGCTCATATGACATATAGGTCATACAATAGAAAATTGACAGGTTATACAAATATGGCACTAACTTCCATCATATGCTAAAATAGAAATTAAACCTGCAATTTTAGTCATTGTAAGCTCTGGAAATTGCTTTTCAGATATTTCAAACAGCTATACAGTACTGTGGAAAATACAATTGCTATAATGTAGAGACAATTATTAGACAGAAAGAAATGCACTTATTGCTTTAAGTTAGCAAGAAAAATGTTCAAAGATCAACATAATAATAGGACTAATGTATAACTTGGGAGTGAGCTTCTGAAACCAATAAATTATAGTTTGATCAACCCTTTTTTTTTTTCTTATTTGTCTATTGCCTGGCTTTACTGGTTAGTGACTATCACCTAAGAAGTCAAAGGGAGAAAAAAGAAGTAGAACAGAGGTTGAATAAATTGCAAGTAGAAAACTGTACCCTTGTTTAGATAAACAAAGTTTCATATAGAGAATATACTAAACATGCCTTAATGTGTTCACATCAAAAGTATTAAACATTTAAAATTCCAAGACCTCTCATGATTTTATGATAGATATCTGAATATAATAAAATATGTAAAAATGAAAGTACTGTATACAATTAAATGTTTTACAAACTCTACCTGCTGGTCTAGTCATTTTAAGAACAACCAAAATCTTAAGACAAACTTAAAGGACAGATACTTCCTTGAGGTTTATTTTAATGTAATATAACCAGAAGCTAATGCTAAATCCCACCTCATTTGCTTGCTATTGCCTATTCAAAACTGTTGCCTTAACACAACATCAGAAATAGTAGTGACTGAATATAAAGATATGGCAAACTGCTCCCAGAACTTGAAGTGTAAGGCTATTAAGAGTGAATGCATAATGGATGAGATTAGCCAATTGAGGATACCATCCAAAAAAGGATTTCTAAATATGTTGCTGGGAGACTTGGAGTTACTGGGGTGTAGAATCAAGATGGCATGAATAAGTGGGAGTGTAACTTAAGAAAGCTGAAGCCGCAATCAACTATACTGTATTCCAGTCAAAGGAAAATGATACTAACAGATAGGAAGAAAGTTTGCTGAGAGCCTAGAATTGTAGCTCAAACTTTCTTTTATTTCTGCCCCATGAGGGAAGATTCCTTATAACTGCCCAAGCGTTCTGATCTCCTTGGACACGCCCCACCACAGCAAGAGGGATGCTTTGGCTATCATAGTTCAGTAGCTCACCAAACCTTCTTATTTTGATTTTACAAATGCCAAGCAAAAGTTTATAGATTTAATTATAGAATTTTTATTCTGAGACAAGTAACAGATCCTCCCTACTACAACATCAAATAAATTAATTGAATAATTCAACAACTATTTATTGAACATCTGTTTTATGCCTGGGTTTAGATCTATATTACTCAACAAAAAAAGCATAATCTCTACCTTAATGGAGCTTAGAAAATATATTTTTTTAAATGGATGATTCTTTATCATTATTTTAAAATATCTTTGATATAATGCTATATTTATTTGGATTCTTATTTATTTATTTCTATTTGGATGCTTATAATTTTCTTAGCATATATTCATCACCCTGACTTGGGTTACTCTGTGAGCACTGACAAAAAATAAGTTTTTGGAGATGCAAGTGAGAATAGGATCCCTGATGTCCTCCTGATGGTTGTATGGAACACAGATATTATTTGCATGGCCAGCATGTTATCTTCAATGATATTACCACCTTCTTCCTTCTTACTTGAAACAAATAACATTTTCAGAAGTAGTCATGAGACAGGATTTCAAATAAGGTATGTCAAAAAGCTAGAATGATCTTTATGGCACTATTCCTGAGGAAAGATAAGGTAAGGGAGAGGTAGTGATGATATTCAGATTTCTTACGCAAGTTAGAATGAATACAAATAAGTCAGTTTTTAAGTCATCTAATTTAGTTTTAAAAAGATGTATATAATTTAGTCATTAAATTAAAACAAATGTTGCTTTAAAGGAATTTCTTTAAAATAATTTTGTTTATAATGTCAGATATTTTATCTGAAATATACTTTTTCTTAACTCAGCTAAATATTTCAAATTAATTTTCATTTTTAAGTAGGTAAAAAATTAAATACTAGTTAAATATTGAAGAAAGCATATTGAATTAAACCAGAAAGATAAATAATAATGAAACTTCTAAGAAAAGCAAGTATATATTAGAATAGATTTCAGTGTTTGATATCACCTCAAAATAACAAAATCCATTAGATATTAAAAATATCCTATATACCCCTTTCCAGAACCATTTATTTTTGCAGCCTCCCAACCTTGAGAATAGTATGTAATTTACAATTTATAATTAAATTTATAATTTTAAAATTTGATTCTTTATATATAAAATGGGCATGAAAAATAAGATAGAAAGCATAACCTAACTGAGAATATTTAATTTGATTACACATGTGTGTTAAAATTTATTTTTGAATTTGAGTTCAAATATTTAAATTTCAAAGCTCCAATTTTATATTAAGAGGCTTACTCTAAATATGAAACAAATTTATATTTTATAAATATAAATCTGTAAAAATAAAATTCTGATTCTGCAGATAGAAAGTTTTCAAATATAATTGAGTTCTCTAGCCATAGTTCTCTGAAAGATGTACCTTATAATCTTGAACTACTTGCATTAGGGCCTCTGCATTCACATTTGTGCCTTTTATTTTAACAATAGATCTCAGTTCAGATTGCTTTTAGGTCTGTTGTGCCAGTGATTTGAATATTCTGGTGCCATGCACCTTTGCAATGCCTTCCTGTGTCTTTCCTCACATCATTTTTCTTTAGACATCCTCCCCACTCCACCCCCACGTCCTGTCCTCTCTCCGGCCTGGGTGTTCTCCTCTGCTGTTTGCTTCAGGTCCTAGTCCAGATGAAGTCATGTTTCCTTTTAGGAGCTTTGGTTGATCCTGTCAATTCAAATGATTTTAGTTTTTTGGTAAATTTCTGTAGAACTTGCTGTTATTAGTACTGATTTAGAATTTGGTATAAGTAGTTGTATCATATCTTCTGAAACTGAATAAAATACTTACCAACAAGAGTTCTAGTAAATTGTTTGGGAAAGAGAGTCTGTGGTATTGGCAGCTGGACAAATCTGTTCCTGATGAGTTAGCACACTGGAGGTTCTAGGAAATTTCTCTGCTTCAGAGATTTCTGGATTCCAGACTAAGCTTTCCTTTGCAAACTCCACTATATCCACTGAATGCTTAGAATTGCTTAAGAATATTCTTGTTTTAATTTCCACACATTTCTTATAGTAGAGCAAATCATGATACAAGAATACTAATTTTATCTTGGAGCTATAACAAAATACTACTTGTTCATCAACAAAAGTTTCTATGCTTATGATCCACCTACAGTTTTTCAATTGGGGGCAGTTGTATAATTAGCAAGGCAGATGAAAAGAGGGGAGAAGGATGGTAAGAATGATGCTGGAGCACCAGAAGCGGTCTTGTTGCTACTTCTGTCTCTCATAGTCCTGTAACGGTGCTGCATGGTACTCATTCCTGTAGACTGTCACATATCTGGACTCAGTTTGAGCCCCCCAAGAGCAGTCCCCTGGAGGCAAGGATATGGGTGAGGCAGTTATTTGTGAAGAGATACCAGGATTCAAGAGTGAGGGAGTAGGGAGAGAAGAGAGAAAAAGAGAAGTTAGTGTGGGGTGCGTTATGGAGATTGTTGCCTCAGGCCACAGGGGCTTGTATTATAAATCCTCTGGGAAACAATGAAGCATTTGTCCAACCAATCCTGTCCTTTATTGCTTGAAAGTTGCCTTGGGTGCAGTAACACCCTGTGACTTTTGGGTTTGCTTGCAGGTGGATTTGCTGCACTCTCACAATGGTGGAAAGATCCTGGGGCTTGGTAGGTACCTGGAAGTGTCAGATGTCAGAACTTTGTCCCACAACTCTAAGGCAAAGAAAAATGTGACAGAAGCCTAGGAAGCGTTTGCTGTACATCCCACTGAAGAAATCAAGGGTTTCAGATGGATGCCTCCGAGAGAAAACTAGCCCAAGCAGGTATATTTTGGGTGAAGGAGAGGCTGAGTGTAGTGGTTTTTGAGCTCCTTAGAGTTTCTGCTTAAGGTATGGAATAAGTTTAGATCTTCAGTCCTGTACCTTCATTCAGTCGGGTTGGATTCAAATTTATCTCTTACACATATTAAGCTCCTGACAGATTTTGTTCTGAAGCTAAGAAAAAATTTGAAACCGCAGGGAGTGATGATGAAGAGTATGTGGACTTCGGCTACAATCCTGAGGTCTGCCACTCAGCAACTCTATGAATGCTGGGGGAGTTATTTAAGCTTCAGTTTTTACATCTCATGACATTTGATTGCCTCAGAGGTTTGCTATGAAGATGATTTGGGATAATGCATGGAAAGGGCTTAGCACAGGGCCTGGTGCAGTAGTAACCCTGCAATAAACTGGATAAGACACTTCAAGCGAGGGGGACAAATGGAAGGCCTGGGAACCGGAGGGATAGGGCATCAAGGCAGCTAAAAAGGGAAATAGAAATTTTACTGTTAGGAACTGCACACTTTGCCTATGAGTGACACTGGTTGTGTTATGGGCGTCTAAGCATTAGAGATACTGAAGAATTTTAAATTTGGCAAAGTCAAAGTCCATGATCTATATGTACTTTACCAACTTTAAAACATGTACAGCTTTTGAATAATATTATTGGATTCAATCACTTTCTATAAATGTTATAATTGTTTTTAAGATAAAGTCTCTAAACATTTCCTAGCATAGCTGTATGTTTATAACTGGTGGAAAGAATTCTTTTTGGTGTATGTTGATGGTTATATAGTAAGTTATTCCATTATATTAATTAAATCTTTCTGGCTCTGAATGTGTATTTGGCATACTGGCTTTAATTTTATACCAGTTGTATTTCCATTGGAACAGAATTGGAGGATAAATTAATATTCTATATATGCAAACTCAATTGTATAAAATGGCTAAAAAAGACATTATTTTTTGCATACTGAAAACAGAACTGAATATTTAATGTTGCTTTAAAATTTTTATTCTCTTAAGTTGATCTTTCAATGTTCTTTTTATTTTTCTCAGACTTTGAGATAGTAGCCATAATTTCTATTTCCTAGCTTTTATGTGTTAATCGTAAGTTTCTTTTATAAGGAAGTAATGCACTATTAAATTTAAATAACATTATTAAATGTGTCTTCCTTAAATGAAGAATACATTTAAAATGAATCAAATTATAAAATGTGTTTTTATTTAATAGATTAATAGGCATATAGTTAACCATTTATTCCTGTAAGTAAGGATGGTTTTAAAATATTGAAGACTTGAGTTGCTAGTTGATACAGAGTTCCTCATTCTTCTATACTATCACAAAATTTCATATAAAACATTTTGCTACTACACATATACATCCAATCTTCACAATTTCAAAAATATAAAACATATTCTATGCATAGGTATTATTTCACCCATATTTAAAAGAGAAAATTAAGTCATACAAAATAATAAGTCAGTGTCTCATTGATAGTATGTGACAAAGAAGAAATTAGAACCTAAATCTGTTTGACTTCTGAGCAGTAATTGTGGTATACATCTCTAAAACAGAAAAGATTCAATTTATAAACCAAATTTAATATTTTTTTAGGTCATTTTGTTATATTCATTGAGCCTAAAGGAACATCCTTTTACTTTATTCCCAGCTGATTTATTCTTTGCATGAAATCTCACACCTCTCAGTATACCAGCTTTGGGACAATTTTTAGATCAGAACATAATAAGCTTATTCTCTACTTCACTTATTCATTATGTGACCATTTGTTAAGTACCTCCTGTATCAGGACCTGTGTGATTGCTAGGAGTATAGAGATGAGAGACGTATCATCTGCCATACAGGATTTCACAGTTTGGTGAGGGATGTAGATAAGAAAGAAACCAGACCATTGTATAATAGGTGGCAACCCTCAAGATAGAGAAATAAACAAAGTGTGATTGTCAGATGTATATAAGGATGAGATAGTCTATGAAAACTAGTTTTCCAAAGGCAGCAATAGTGTAATGTGGGTGATTCAACACTGTCTAGCTGAGGGGACATTTGAGTGTCAAGGTGGTGTCACCATGGGGCAGTTTATAAAGTTCAAAAAAATAATGGGACAGTAATTATTTCACTTTTCACCTATCCAAGGGCATTAATGAAAGGCTCGCACCAGACAGCAGCTAGAACGGCAAGATGTCTCTTTATCACAGGACTAGTTATGGAAGGTTTGTAGACTTTGCTTTTACTTGCACAGATTTCCCTGTTGTGGATTCTGGATGAGGGTGGAAATCTCCTACTGATGATTTCCTTCTTTCCTCTTTCCTGCCTCTCTGCCCCCACCAGATTTAGTGTCTTAGAGTTCATGACCAACCTGACTCCCCTTTTCCCTTCTAGCTAGATGACTCTCACCTGGCCTCCTTGAAAAAGCTCATTTGAATTTTCCTTATACTCTTTCTAGACAATTTTTATGCCAAAAAAAGTGCTGAGCTTCCCAAGTGCCTCTCCTTTGGATTCAAGCTTTTCTTCTGTCAATCAAATATGCATTTTGCAAATCAAAGGCTTTATATTTGAAACTCTTGTTTGTGATAATGGCTTCAGAAGCCTACTATGTTGATGCTTCTGATGGGTACTGAGAATAAAAGGAAAGAGACATAGAACTATAAAAATTTCTGCTATTTATTTTGTAAAAGTAATTCCTGTACATAATTTATCAAATCAAATAGTTTCACAAGTCTTATGATAAAGTCCCTTGCTCCTTCTCTCACAATTACCAAGTTTTTCTCTGTAGATGCAACCATTTTTAGCATTTTCAGTTATTTCAAAATAACATGTTTGATTTTTAGTTTTACATGTTGTGATAAAAAAAATAATGACCCCCAAATATGTTTATATCTTAATCCTCAGAAACTATGAATATACTATTAGTGGCAAAGAGCGATTAAGATGAGAGATGGAATTATAGGTCCTAATTAGCTGGCTTTAAAGTAAGTAGAATAACCTGAGTCATCCAGGTGGACCCAATGCAATCACAGTTCCTTTAAATGTGGGAGAAGGAGGCAAAAGATTCAGTGTAACTGTGATGTGTTGTGAGGGTTAGTGGCCGTTGCTGGCTTTGAAGCTAGAGGTGGAACGGCATCTAGAAGCTGAAAAAGTTAAAAAAACAGATTTTTTCCTAGAACCTCTAGGAAAGAATGCAGACTGGCTGCACACAGGAAAAGGTAAGAAAAGATTTTCTGCTTTCTAGAGCACCTAGGAAAGAACACATATCTGTTGCATGCTGGAGAAGGTAAGAAAACATTTGTCGTTGTTGTTGTTGTTTTCTAGAACTCCTAGGAAAGAACACAGACCTGCTGCACACTGGAAAAGGTAAGAAAACATTTTTCCGTAGAACCTCCAGGAAAGAATGCATACCTGCTGCACACCTTGATTTTCGCTCGCTGAGACCCATTATGGACTTCTGACCTTCAGAACTGTAAGATACTGAATTTATGTTTATTTAAGCTGCTGAATTAGTGGTAATTTGTTTCATCAGCAATAGATAATTGAAGCAGATATTATGAGTACATTTCAATTTTCCATTAAGGATATATCACAATTTTGGTTATATTTAAAATCTGTTTAGGGGCATTAGTACTTTTCACAGGTGAACCATATGATGTCTTGAATAAAGGCTAATTTTCCCTGTAGTAATTGTTGCAGTTTTTATTTTTGAAATACTGGTGGTTTTCTGAGAAAAATTAAGTGGGAAATACTTTTTTGAGACTTGGAGTGTGTGAAATGTCTTTATGCTACCCTCATATTTGACAGCTATTTGGCTGGGTATAGAATTTTATATTGGAAAAGGTATATTTTTTCATAATTTTGAATGCAGTGCTTCAGATTGCCCTGTCTGTTGCATTTGTCATCACTTGTTTGTCTCTTTTGCTTTTAGCCTTTACATAATGATATATCACCCACCTACAGAAAATAATAAAGTATTCATGTGCTGTATACCAAATGATTTTAAAGTGATGGTAGTTTAACCACTGGTTGAGTCAATAAGTAGTACACTGCTGCTCCAAAGAAGACCTTGAATATTTCTTTGTGACTTTACTACCTTCTCTTTTAAAGGCAAACACTTTCCTGATGTTTTTGTTAATTGCTTTCTTGCTTTTATTGTATTTACTACTATGAATGCTTCTTTTAGCAATGCTTTAGTTTTGCCCCTTATTTGAGCAATATTAATGGAAATAGAGCATACATAATTTGGGTCTTTGCTGAATGTTATGATCATTGGACTTATCTATGTTATGAGTAGCTACCTTTCATTTCGTTCATTTCATTGCTATGAAAATGTGCCATGGCATGATTAGACCACAGCTTATTTTCTATTGTTATTGATGGTTATTTTGGATTTTTCCATGTTCTACTTTTTAGCTTCCAAATTGTTTCTTTCTGCTCTTGATCTTTCTTAATTCTCTTCAGCTGTCTAAAATAAAATACATTATGCCTTTTTTTCTTTTTAAGGCTTTTTACTTTCATTTTCATGGATCGGGAGTGGAGAAAGGGTTGTGAAGTAAACCCTATGCTTAAATGAAGCCAGAATTGTTATATTAAAATAGAATATAGTACAGTAACTATGGAGATTATTCTAAATACATTTTTATGCACCTTGGGTTATTTTGTTGTCATAAAACCTGAGATCTCATCTAAGAACCTTAAAATTATGTTGAATGAAAGTTTTATAAAACCTAGAATTATAACTTGGTTTAGAGAGATTTCGCTGTGTTTGTGGGGATTCTGCTGTACACAGAATAGAAGTAGCTGCATCCATAAGAGGCAGGGCCACCACAAACTACTTAACACTTGCCTTTGAATTTGTGATAACTTCTAATGCTCTAGTATCTTTTTTTCCTAAGTTCTCTTAAGAAATATTAACTAGAATGATACTTTATCCATGTATATACATTCTGCAATGACAAATAAAAACAATTGAATATGTTGTTTCTTTTTGCTATTCTCATTATCTTCAATATCTTCTTCCAATAAACAGGTAGCTTTGTGTTGTTTTGATCACTGTACCTCCACAGAGCTGAGCATATACGATGGCCAATGAATATTCTGGCCATGGATAGTAATGATATCTGAGTACTACCCAGACATACAATATTTTTTAAAAAAATTGTAAAAGATGATTTTGTTTCTAGGCAGGAGCACACAACAAAAAGGAGGGCTAGGTAATTAAATACAAGTGATGTAAACACATACTTTCTCCTGTTGCTAAATATAATTATGTCACTTGTATCAGAAATTGAAAGGTTTATTTTGAAAAGAACAACCTAATTATTTCTAAAGCTCTTTTTAATCCCAGGTGTGACCTTGACATTGTTTAAGAAAACTATATTTGAGTGGTTTTTTTCATATAAAGATGTTTTTTTCCTACTGATTCCCTCAAATCACTGTAAAACGTTTTTTCCTCTTAAGTTTATGGGATAATGCCTTATTGGAAGCATCAACTAGTTAATTGAAAAATAAGTCTAGACTTCAGAAAAATGTGATACCTATTTGTAGAAATGGATTTTTTTAAATTAAAAAATATATGCAAAGAAAACAAGTACCTTAAGGAAGAGGAAATCTTATACACTAGAAACTTTACCTGTGATGCAGTAGTGTTATGAAGATCATTTTTATGGTATCTCATACTGTCTGATATGAAAAGATAAGTACTGTCTTATTGCTTTCTATTTACAGAAGAATAGCGTTATGTGGAGTCATGTTATCTCTATAAGAATGATAATCTTTCAATACGAATGAAGATTTTTTTTTTTCAGAATTTCGAGATGGTTCTAAAGCAGGAATCTTTTTTCTTGGAATGTTCTAGTTAACTCCAATAGGATTCCTGCTAGAGCTCAAGACGTGGTTATTTTTCTTGTATTTATTGATAAATGGGTTCAGCATTACTGTGGAGAACAGAACAGAAGGTGGCACTCTTCTATCTTGTGATATTTTCCACTTGAGTGTTTAATTCTTTTCTGTTAAGGTTCGGAGCATCACTAAGTTGGAGAGTTGATTGTATCTTTGTGGTTAATGACCACTTTTTTACTTATCAAAAGGCAGGGACACATTCCATGAAGTGTAGTATCAAATGTGAGGCACCAACTGTCATTGGTAATTCGGTAGTAAACAGTGGTTGAAGTCCTACCAGGTCTCTTACAGTTTACTTGTCCATGTGAGCAACTTGTCTCCTGAATAATTTTCTCATCCTTTTGTAGACATAGATAATAAACAAACAAAAACATTTAGGTATATAAGAGCACCTGGAAAAGATTTGCTATTATCAGTTTCACATGTACTGAAATTGATGGCTGATTAAATGAGCATGTAGTGATGTAATCAGCCAATTCTCAAACTTCTTTTTGAAACTTAAATCTTGTCTTATTTTCTTGTAGTTGGTACCTAATTTCAGCAAGTTTATGTGGGATACTTGAGGTTACCTCATAGATGGCAATGAAAATCAACTTGATTGCTTTACTTTGCATTTGTTACATTCTTTTCCAAAGGTGTGAAAGCAGTTAGATACTCACCAAGTATTGTCAAAATGCTGGTACTTTTTAGTTAGAATTATTTCTATTTTTTTGAAGTAATCTTTTTCATTCATATTAAAATAGACCTCACAGATTTTCCTCATGATACCTATATTTTAGGCTTCAAACTAGTTTATTTGAATTATAAACATCTTTTTGTCCCCTGTTACTAATGTAAACTATTAAAACATATGTCTTAGGAAATTGTTAGTTATGAAAATTGGAGTCATGTGACTTGATTCTATTTGTAATATTCTGCCTGGTATCAGTGTGGTGCCCCAAAACTGTCTCTGGACAACTTTACATGATATGGCCTGTAGCTAAAGATCATTGGGCTGCTGTGGTTTTTAAGCTGTAGGAGCATCTAGCAGAATTCTACCTTTCACATCCTAGGTGGTTGTGCTACTTCATTCACTATTAGCTGAACAATTTAAGGCTTAAGCCTTGCACATTTGTAAAAACATCTATTGAGGAAGCAAGCCAAAGTTCACCATCAGAATGAAAAATGTTTCTTCCTTTATAAGAACTAGATAAAAACAAATGACATTTGTTCTGGGTGGGCTAGGCTGAAATCTGAGATAATATCTTTGAGTATATCTTTAAAAGCTCATGGCTAGTAAGATATAGAAAAGGTGTGACTCATTATGGTTCCAATAACCATGCCTAGAGAGTTACTTGGACGTCATGATGCTCATCTTTGCTCATCTATCTTTAATAACTTGTGTGAACCCTGCTTTCAATAGTTTAACTATTAAGATGACTGCCCTGTACAGCCCCCTGGCAGAATCCAGTCCTGCACAATAATGGAGTTGTATAACTAAATCTTTGAATTGTGAATTTGAGAGCTACAGAGTCCTGGTACCACTGTGTAACTTCTGATCGTATTGGGAAATGAGGCATCTCCGCAGGGTCAGTACAGATTTTCCCTCGTTTAGAAGGGCAGTGATTTATTTTGCAGGGACTTTGGCTGCATAGCCGATTGTCACACTATGATTGAGACTGGTCTAGCAGCAGCAGCAGCTTCTTCCAGAAACAAGGTCATGAGGCCTAAGATAGTTTCCTAATACAAACACTGATGTTCTACAGCAAGGGTCAGAAAACTTTTTGTCAAGGGCCAGTTAACATTTTATTTAGTCTTTTGGGGTCAAGAGGCAAATCAAGAATGTATCATGTAGGTATTTATGTAACCACTTGCAATATAAGCATTTCAGCGTGTAAAAATCATTCTTAGTAGCCTGTACAAAAATAGGCAGCAGGCCTGATTTGGTTCAGAAGACATAGTATCCCCTTTCTTATAGAAATCAAGTATTTTGAGCCATGTCTACATTATTTTTCATAATTCAGGCTAACATCTAAAATATTTGGTTGGTCAGATATATAGGAACACCAATATTCTCAGAACTCTGCTTGAATTTACAGAAGAACTGTAGCTGATCGGAGATTGAATTTTTGATTTGGTTGATTTGCTTACACTAATAAAGACACTATTACATCTGGTAAACATGAAGTCAAGTCCTTGACAATCAAATGGCATTTATTTAAACTATTATGGAAATGTCAAAAGTCCCACTAGAGACAAGGAATCATTACAGTATATAGTTCTGATATTTTATAATTCTATACTTGAGAAAGAACCTGATTTAGTTTAATAAGTTAAATCATTTAGGAAAATATAAAATACTATTCATTGAAAAAGAAAAATATAAAAGCATAATTCATGGATAAATTTTGTCTTGCAGTTATAGAGGCTCTTTAATGATTCCCTGGTCAATACTAAGCCTTTAAGAATTTGCCTCCTATGTAATTTATAGGAAAACTTTCAACAGATGGGCTTTGTCTAGCAAGTGAAAGAGTTGTTAGCCCAAAAAGAAATAGGGTCATCCCATCAGACAAAACCATTCTCTTCAGGCCTTGCAAATTGCTTTTCTGGATGGTGGAAAATCATCAGGCCATATAGGTGCTTATAATGTTGGGCTGATAACTCCGGGAAGTCAGTTACAGTTGAACTAGATTTTTCCTCTGTTTATGTTTTATAATTTGTCAAAATATCTTTATTGGGAAATAAGGCTTACATTCATCAGTCTTATTTGCCTTACAGAGTTCTCATGTCTATGAGCTCTTAGGTTTGTCACATATAGGAGGTGATTTTGCTCTCTTGATATCATGAACCATGATTCGTGATATCAAGATACTTCTCCATTTGTCTTGTCCTATGTTTGGTGCTTTATGGGTACAGTACATATATAGTTTTTCTACTGTAGGTGATATGATTGGTGTTTTTAATTTTAAATTTTATTTGACATAAAAATACATAAAATATGGACAGATGATGCAGAATTTAGTGCCTTCAACAAAGAAACTATCTCAGAATTTCTAGATCATAGATCAGAATTCTAATTTTTAAAAGTAACGGAGAAGTTTGTTTTATAATTAACACTTACTGAATTGCTCACTAAACATGTTTCAGCCATATTAACTTGATTTAAATATATATTTTTTTAGTTAGCATTCCTTTACAGATTTTCTTGGTATAATTTTAAGATACTGATATAAAGTCCTTTGAAATAATTGCTCCAAAAATAGACATTTAGGGAAGAAGTCTATGAAGCTTTTCCCAATAATTGACACCTAATAAATTCTCTTTTACAACAAATGTTCCCCAGATTAACTGTTATATTGTATCAATTCTGAGGCACATTCTCTTTTCACTTTTTAACATCTTTGCAATTGAGATGCATCCTATCAGCAGTAGCATGTTATGATATAATTGGGAGAACGGAACTGCATAAAATGATAGTGCATCCTAAAATCGGTATCTTAGACTCAATGAAATAAATGATTTCTGAATCATCCTGGAAAGAAAAAATAAAAAGAACAAAATCACATAAAGGAATAGGACCAGTCATCATTTGGGGATGTAGAGCTCAGCTAATAATGTGAAGTTAATTTTTGAATATTGGTGGGCCTATAATTATTAAACTAGAAAACTAATATAAAAAACACATGACACCATCATTGAACTTTAGGAAACTGAAATATCTTAATAGTCAGGCAAACAAACATGCAATAATAAAACATATATGTCTAGCCATTTTATAAATATTAAAAAGTTTACGTGTGTGTGTGTGACACTATTGTGGGCAGTTTAGTTGAGCTATTTGGAATCTTCATCAAAATCATTGTGATCACATCTAACATTGAGTCCTTACTGTAGACTGTGCCAGAGACAGTGTTATATAAAAGGCAAATTACAGAGGATCCTGAAGAAATGCTAGAATTTATTCAAATTCTAGAACTCAGGACAAAAAGGCATTCTAGATGGGAAAAATGGCATCAAAAGTACTTGAGATAAGTTTTGGGACTAAAAAGTTACAATGGCAGTAAGATATGATTTTATGAAATTTAAGACAAACGCTGGAGGCAGTGGCGATGAGGTTGGTTAACAGACTGGTATCAAATTGTAGAGAAAACTGTGCCAGGATAAAAAAAAGCCCTGAGATGCCCACAAGGACATTTGAATAAAGGAAGGACATCTTTATCTTGGAAAAGCCTTCTCCACCTCTGCTGTTTCCTATAATTATTACTCTTTTTTTATTCACTGCCAACTGTCAAAGAAGTTGCTATTCATTCTGTAATTCCATGTCTTATATATTTATTACCTAACTCCTCACAGCATGCACTTTTCCCCCCATTCTGTGGGAATGGTTCTCTTAAAGTATCTGTATATGAAATCCATTTTACCTGAGAAGTACCATTTTATATGCCCTTCAATACTCTTTAAAGAGGAGATAACTGAGGCCCATGAAGTTTATTTGACCTGTCTAAGGTTATTCAACTCTATGTGTAAAATCTGGTCCTAAAATCAGACTTTCTGACTGTCTGGCTTTTTTCATCTGGACCAGAGCTCCTTTATTTGTATTCACATTGTTGCCTCTCGGGACTGTCAAGATCCCATACAGACATACAGACACCTCGAGAGATACGTAACCAGACAGTTATTCAGTCATTCTGCCCTTTCTTTCATCTCATAGCTATAACCTAACATCAAAATCCAGGTAAAAGAGCTAGATTATAATATTTCTTACTGATTTTCCCAACGCCTGAAGTACTTAAAAAAATGCATCTATTCTTACAGTAATCTCAATAAAGAGATGTTATATAACATGCTACAGTGGGAAAACCAAGGAATAGAGCTTTAATCTATTTAATGACCTAGTCAAAACAGTGGAAACAGTTGCTAGTGTTCTGTGCGTGTGATTCATATTCTTGCTCACTGCCATTCTTATTAGGAGCTTTGTTTCGGTTGATAGGTTTCACCTTTATTGATCCCATCTCAAATGATTTTCATCCATGTGTTATCTTTGTCTTTATTGCCTTAACCTAGAAGACACAGATTAAGAATTTTATTAATAACCTGATTGATTTGGTTATTAATCATTTACCACACTAGGAAAATTTATTTTTAAGATTTGTAATGAATACATGTTATACATACATTTTCTAAGCAGGAAAAAGCATAATGTTACATTAATACATATATTTGTCAGAAACCCCAAAATTGACATTACCACAGGATACCTGTGATTCTGGTGATTTCCTTGTCTTCATCAGGTTTCCAGGCTCGTGGGAACTATTACTTCACTTGAGATGACTCTGGATGACAGAATTTTTTTTTTTTTTTTTTTTTTTTTTTTTTTTTTTTACATAGCTTCTCTCTGCAATTCAACTAAATTTCAGAGAAGAGAAACCGTAGTCTAGTTGGATTTAACACAATTGGGAACATACCAGTTCCTTAAGATTCAGATGCTCAATTTACACAAAAAATTATGCTTATCTCCATCTTTTATTCAGGAGACTGTAGGTTCTGGTTTTTCTGAGATAGTCCAGATTTATGTTGTTTTCCTGGCAACCTGTTTAGCATTAGTCCTGAACATGTTTTGAATAATGAATTACGTGGTCACCCTATCTGGTCCCTGAATTGGTCTTATGCATATTTCCCTGGCGGAGCTGAGATGGGCCTCAGCAATTCCAGTCTGGAACTGCAGTGGCTTGTGTTAGCTTAGTCATCATGGCAGAAGCTTTTATTATTTGAGTCACGTGCCTTCACTGAATTGGTTATTTTGGCTAGATGAACAGAATGTGCTTTCCAGGAGCTCTCTGTTCTTGTCAAGGGCAGAGGGAGGATGGTTTCACCTGTACCCAAACCATAAAGACAGATGTAGGAAAGAGTTGTTCCTCAAGGCAAACTTTCCACCAAAATGCTATTTCTAGGTGAAGGGTACAATGGACACCTGGTTAGGAAAACTATATTGTTTCTTGAAAAAAGTACATCCTCCATCTTTGAACCAGAATTACCAAAGACATTTTCCTTAATAGTAACTGTTTATCTGTTTTTCCTAGTCTCCAGAGATTGTGTGCTTCCTCTTCTGTTATTGAGTCTTCCATGTTTTCCTTCTGAAGACATTGCCCCCTCAGTCACCTCCCTTCTATCTCTACCATTACTTATTTCTTCTCTCTGACATCTACTTTACTACTTTCCCTTAATACAGAATTTTGAATATGTATTTAATTAAAAATAGAAACCTTGGATTTAATGTCACATCTCTCAACGATTTCTAGTCTCCTTTTTCTGCTTGTTCAGTTTCTCAATTAACTAGTGTACAATTGCTATGTTTCCTTTTTAAGTCTTCTACCTTTCAACACATTTTAATCAACAGCCAAAACCGCTTACATTCTCTAAAGTCACCAATTAACAGCTTGAAGGTTTGGTCTTTTCTCCTGAACATGTCACCATGGATCATTCCTTCTCTACCATGAAGGTCAGACTTAAATGCTCTGCTCTTTCCATCCTTATTATCTTTGTTCCATTTCAGAGTTCTAGGTGGGCTCCTCTCTCCTTCTCTGCCGCTCCATGTTTGGTCTTTGTTCTTTTGCCTTTCTTACCTACAGGTCACACTGGCTGTAGATCACTTCATTTATTCCAATATTTTTTAACTTTCATTTATACACTGTTTCCAGACTTATAAGTCAATCCAGACCTTGCCTCAGAGCCTCACCTTAATATGTTCAATTGCTAGCTGGAGATCTCCACCAGAATGTACTTTTGACACCTCAGGTCATTTTCACACTGAACTGATTATCTTTCCTCCCACATTGACTTCTCTGCAGTTCTGTTATTGTATTTCATTACTCGGGTGCAAAACTTGAAATAAATTCTTGAAATCTCATTTCTTTTTTCCTACATATAGTCGAGACTGCTGATTTTTTTTTTACCATTAAGTGTTCTTTAAATTTTCCTTGCATACTAGTAATTCCTACTATTCCTTATCTTAGGACTTCAATTCTTATATACTACTATAATCAAATTCTTTTTGGAATTTCTGCTTCTAATTTTTTTTCTTTCAAATCCATCTTCCACATGATTGCTAAAGTCATTTAAAATAGAAACCTAAATGTGCGATGTTACCATGAACCCTTCAAGAGCTCCTCATTGCCTGCCATGAAAGTCCAAAGTCTTTAAGGAGATTATACTTTAGTGGCTTGAAAACAGATCACTCCTACCTTCTTTGTATGCTTATCCATTTATATTACCTAAAAAAATATGGGCAATAAAGGGAATAGAAAGATACAAGTATTACCTGGGTGGGATGGAAAATAGGGTAAAAGTCCTGGTCAATTATTTGTGACTATTGAAAGAAAGATTATAGGTAAGGTCTTTATAAATTGATTAAAAAAAAAAAGAAATGGTTTGGGATATAGACATCAGATAAGGTTTTAAAGAGGAGTTAGAAGGGCATTTAGAAATAAAGTGCAATGGGAGTCAAAGCTCAAAGAGAATATCATCCTTCACTGAATGAACTATTGGGTATATTTCCCAGAAAGATGGTAAAGAAGTAATGTGGTTCATGGGACAAATTAGTGGTATTTAAAAAAGTCGAATGTCAGGATTTTATAGTATGTTAGACCAGGATTAGTCCTTAGTTGGTATCTATTTCAACTTATTAATTTTACAATATAATAAATTTAGGTACAAGTATCTGCAGACACATGGGTTTCTACTTTCTCTTCTAGTATTTCTAAGTTGGTTTGTTAGGAAGCAGATAATTCAGTAGTTTCTATACTGGTGTGTTGTCTTCCTCCATTGGAGGATTTTTTCTTAGCTAATGGCACTAACTTCACATGTTGATGAATTGATTCAGAGTAATCAGACTCTGAAGAGACAGATTTGTAAAGCAGAGTCCAGGTTATTTACAAAGGAAGATCCATCTAGTACAATCTATAACTGGTACCAGCTGTCTTCTCAGGACACCATTCCTGACATCAATATATGTGAGAAACCCAATTTGTAAGTAATAGATGACTTTGGCAAACATAGATTCAGCTCAAGCAAAGAGAAGTGGCTGTAGTTAAGGAACATCTCTAAGTTGAGATAGAGCTTGAAGGAATTATGCTGTCCCATAAGAGCAGATGCAACTGGTAATCAGTACCTCATTCAGAGGCAGTGTCTTTGCTCATCAGCTCAATTCCTGGTAGACACTGGTAAAGTTCTTGTCTGTTCTCTTCCCAGCATTCCTGTAACCCTAATGGATTCTTGTTTTCTCATTTTTCACTCCCAGGACTGATCCTAAGATTGATCAGTTGGAGAGTAGATGAATTGTCTTCATGTGTTTTGTATAATTTTTCCTTATCCCTTTATTTTTAACTTTCTATTAGGATATACATACAAAAAAATCACATATGTGTAACTCATTGAATTATACCAAAATGAACACAGCATTCCTTTTTAGTAAGTCCTTTTCACAGGTGATTAGCTGTCATTTGATCTTTCTTCCCCATTCCTTGGTTTTTGTATTTTAAAACAAGACCATAAAACAAGATAAGTGTTTACCACAAGGTGATGAATTTCTGAATATGGAATATCATGGAATATCAGGAAAGACAAAAATTGTAGAACTGTTCAGCTTTTACTTTCAACTAAGTGCTGGGAGATTTAGAGGGAAGAAATGCTGTAAGAGTTGAGGAACTGAAAAAAATTGGAAATGAATTCAGAATTAAGAGTAGAATCTATTAGAAGGCAGGGGGAGAAAGAGTGAGTAGAATTGAAAGGAATACAGTGTGATATAGCATAGAAATGGATGAGGGAGAGAGGGAAGTAGGCAATCTAGGAAGCACTGGGGCAGGGGATTCAAGTCACAGTATAGTTAGAAGCAAAGATTCAGAGGTACAGAATTCAGCAAAAGGGAAACATTTACCACAAAGCAGAATAGGGACTGGATCATGGCCTTCAATGAAATGCCAGTGGCAGACATGCTTTAGGAATAATAATGTGACAGTAACATGTTGAAGGGCTTTGAGGAGAGAGGAGGACAGTTAAGACAATTAGATTGTTGCTCTACGTAAGGTATGGTCTGATTTAGATTTGAACTGTAGGAATGGAGAGAAATGAACAACTCAGATATTTTGAAATAAAGATAGGATTAGGTTACATAATTGTATACATGACGTAGATATCAAGAAAGTGATAATTAAAGATTTCAAGCCTGTAGGATTGATTGCTAAGAGGGGCTGCTTTGTAGGCCAAGAGGAATTTAGTTCAGGATCTGTTGTGTTTCCATAGTCGGTAAAACAGAAATGAAGGAGGGGCTCAGGTGGGCAATTGGAAATATGAGATAGTAGTATGAGAGGTTAAGATTAGAGATGCATTTGGGAAGCATATGCATGAAGAATTATGAGACTGAATAAGCTGACTTTTGAATGGTAAAGTGGACAGGAGGGCAGTATCCTATATTTTGGGTCTACACGTTGAGACAATACTTAATATATAATAACTAAAGAAAAAAATTTGTCGAGCAGTTTTTATATGCTTGTACTATCTTAAGTATTTTGTGTATTAGTTCATTTAATCCTTATTATAGGAAAGGAAACGAAAGCACTAAGAAAAACCAGAGTACAGAGTCTTGAAAATCAAGGTATTTTGTTTCATTTCTGCTAAATGCTACAGAAAAATTAAACTAAGGATCATTGTTGCACTTTAGTAGTGTTACGAGCATCAGTACAGAAAATTTTAGAGATTAAGTGGAGAATATTTAGAAACAGTATATAGGGAGCCTATATGCAATGAGTCTGGCATTGAATGGAAGAGTAAAAATGAGATAGGGCAAAACTAGAGTTTTGGTAAAGAAGTTTATTTAATTTTTATTTCTAATTTATCTTTTTATTAAGTATTGGGGTAACATAGGTTAATAAATTTATATAATGTTCAGGTGTACATTATAATTTGGCATCTGTGTATTCTACTGTGTGATTACCACACAAAGTCCAGTTTCCTTCAGCTACCATATACTGGATCCCTTTTACACACATCACCCTCCCCCAACCCCCCTATATTTGACCCCCTTTACCCCATCTACCTCCCCCCTCCTCACCCACCCCCTACCCTCTGGTAACCACTA